>JAAAKE020125870.1:0-14895 GCA_010014785.2 Anisolabis maritima
TTGAGTGCATTTTGAATAAAAAAGTTTTTGTTTAATTTTTTTTTATTTTTAGCAAGCCACTAGGGAGAGATAAAAGTCTTCGCGCGTTGATTTGGGTAGTATTCAATTTAGTACCTCGTAAGATATAAAAATATCTATAAAAACAGATATAATTAAAATGATTATAAACTTTTAATTGTCCGCCATGTTGAAATTGCATCTGGAATTTGTCCAAAATCAATAAGGATTTTATTTTATATAAATATGATAAAATATTATCGTTACTCCAATTGATTAAGTTGAAACAATTATTTTAATATAATAAATAATCAATACATAATTACTAATAACTTTTTTTTACCATTTAATTTATAAAAAATTTGGTGATGCAATTCATTAAATTTCCACCAAATTAATAGTAGTTATTAATAACTTTTAAAATTTGAATAATCTAAAGTCGCTTATAACAAATGGTCGCTTATATTGAGTTTAAATAAACGTAGGTTCTTCTTTTTTATACCATTATCTCCTATTTTAGGGTTGGAATATTAAGAACCGATCGAAATAAAAAGCAAGCCGGCCCGTCGCAGAGCCTGGCGCTCAATAAGGGTAGGAGAATTTTAACATAAATAGACCAGAAGAAATGCCAGTCTTAACTAGTGAACGGTTTGCTTTGTCTATTATCTAACTCAGGAGAAATTGAATATGTTATATGGATACCTTTAAAATGAATTAAATGCGCTTATGATGTCATATACTATATAATTTGAAAAATAACAAAATAATATATTATATAGAATTTTCAGAGCCTGGCAGCCAAGATTATTTCTTTAAAAATTGACTTGATGGCTTATATTGAGACTTAAATGTCGGTCCAATAAATATTTTTAAAGAAATAATTTTGGCGGCAAATCCCTCAAATCCTAACAAAACTACGGCCAGAAATTAATAAATTATACACTATATATATTATATGCTATTTTTGTGTATTAGTATTAGGTACAAAGAAGACATTTTTATAACATTAATTTTTGAGAGAATTTTTAATAACCCATTTGAAAAAAAAAAATGGTGAAATAAAGTCCGAAACAAGCCCCAATGGCTTAAATTCTCAAAAATTATCATCAGCAAGTTATATATAGTTTTATAAAATATTTAAATATATAATTAGACTTTTGAAGTATTAATCAGAAATTTCATATAGATCTTGCAAAAATAGAAGTCTCTTTTTATAATTTAATTAAGAAATAACTATAATTGAGTATCATTTTAAGTTGAGAGTGAAAAGGGCGTGTTCTTTGCTACCTTCTTTTAGTAAATAGTTATATGTAATTATCCTATGAATCTTTTATATAAATGGTTTCTAATACTGAGAGGTAAAAAAAATCTTCAGAATATCAAAAAAATATATTTTTTAGAAATGTGAATTCGAATTTTTTTTTTTAATTTTCATCAAATTTATAAAAACAATTCTCTATTAAATTGTCTATATTTTTTTTTTTTTTTTTTCTTAATTTTTCTAATCTGGATATATGAAAAAGAAATATTTTTCAATTTTGTGCTGTTGACTTGGTTGTAGATATCTCCCAAGGTGGGGATAAAAGGGCAGGGCAACATACTCACACAAACACACACACATACATATATATATATATAGAACGGGCACATATTTTATTTAACGGCTTGTGGTGCGTCACGTGTAATCTTGGCGCTGTCTCGTGCACAAAGGACGTGTGTGTGCAAGGATGTGGGGACCCATACGACCCTCATAAGCCCAAAGGCGCCCTTCGGGGGCCCAGGTGGTCTCCTGCCCTCTTTTTGATCCACTTATTTTCTACAGAAACAGAAGAGAAAGAGAGAGTAGGAAAAAACACAACACCCAGCCGGGGAAGAAAAAAAAATTGATTACCTTATTAGAATAACCCCCCCCCCCCAAAAAAAAAAAAGCATATATATAAGCGACGTTAACTCTCTTCCTATTCTAGAATGTTTCCTTGACAGAGACAACAGCAACAGCCCTATGTATATGTTTTTCATTTTTTTATGTATTTTTTTAGATTTCGCTCTCATTTATCTTAGTAGTAAACAAATGATATTTTCAAGATTCTTTTTTTTTTATGATAAATTAAAAAAGTTGATATATGTTCCACTCGCCTTGTTAATTTATATTTTTTATTTTAATATTTACTTAATAGATTTGAAGGAAAAAATAATGATTTTTACTTTATTATATGAGACATAACATAATAAATTATGTTAAAAATAAATAAATAAAAAAATATCGAGGATTTCGCATTCTACTTGCACCCCATTGGCGAGGAATTACCTCTACCCCCTACCACTCAAGGTCAAAAAACAAGTTTTTAACCAATTACAAAGAAGAGTGAAAGGAAACCCCGCCCCTATTCAAGGTTGTTCTTGTTTTGCTTTGATTTAAAGATTGAGACTTATATTCAGAACGTTCCTAAGAAAAATCTCAATTTAAAAGAAATTTTACTGGTATACAACAATCCTAATATGTTTTATAAAATTTCCTAAATTAAAATTTAAGAGACCTTTCTTTGGTTTTTTTTTTATTAAACAATGAAGAAAAAGTTTAATTTAAGAACACATAGAGAGAGAGAGAGCAGAGAGGTCTCGCTACACGTACGTTCAGTGGTTTGCTTCCCATCATGAGCGACAAAAATTTATTTATATTATATTGGCTACTAATTAATATAAACAACTAAGAATGGCGTCTAAATGGCCACAGAAAATAAAAAAAGAAAAAAAACAAATAAAAACTTTTTTTCTTTTAAGTTTAGATTTTATAAGAATATGCTATTTCTTAGCTCGGATAACTCTTGGTCACCATCCACTGAATGAATTCTTTTTCTGATGCATTATAGACTATTAAAAAAAAAATATAATTTAAAAACTGTGTTATTGACTCTTCAATGGAGTAGAAAGGATGTAAACCTCCAAAACCACCCACCAATCGATATTCCCTTTCAGTTGATAAAAATATGATAAATTGCTTGACTTAGAAGAGTGAGAGAGAGAGAGAGAGAGAGAGAGTGAAGAAATTGCGCTTTTGAACAATGATTAAACTTAAACTGTTCTGCTTCAGAACGTACGTATATTGTCTGGTAAACAACAATCCTAATATGTTTTGCGAATGAAAGCCCCAAAGTCAGTGTGTAAAAGAAAAGAGAAAGAGATGGAGGTTTGCATGTCGGGAGAGAGAGGGAGGAAGGATGTCGTCGTCATTGTCTGAGGGCTTGACCCCGTTAAGTCTGTCAGAAGCTGAGCTCTTGACCAACAAAAGGCGAGCCAAAAGGGCTCAAAGGAGGGTTTCTGACGTTTCGGATTCAATTCCGCACACAATGCGAGTCACATGTGACCTACGCTCGCCCGATTCCAGGACTTTCTCCCCACGCTCTCAGGAATTTGACGCCCCCTCCGTAATAACAACATTTTCGATCTGAGCAAAACAATCAATTTATGTAACAATAGATCTGCACGCTCCCTTGAAGGCGGGCCCCTCCCCCTCCTCCACAAACTTCCCAAACTTGGGGAGAATTTCTCTTGGATAAAATCATACACAATTGACGACTGAGAATGTATTTCCTTATACATATATATTACATTAAAGAGCTTTATTTTATTTTTTCATAATAAATGAAAAATTAAAAATAATCTTTTGTTGTTGAAATGAAAAGCGGCACTCGATTCGAAATAACAAAACAATAAATTCGTCAATATTTTAATTTTCGTTTTAAGTAGAAACATTTGCTTAATAATCCAATGGTCCCGCCTAATCGGTAAATTTTATTTAAATAAATTTGTATTTATTATGTATTTTTCTTTGTCTATTTATGTGGCTTTCAATAACAAAAAACAAAAAAATTATAAAATATCAATTTCACGATCTTAATATATATTTACCTTAAACTCGGAAATAAAAAAATTTTAATTAAACTTTTTATAAATAATCCAATAGTACAATTTTAATCAGAAGCATAGAGTTGAAATGAATAGCGGCTTTTTCCGGCATTTGAGGCCATTTAAACTCCGTTTATATTTATTTACACTAATTGGAATTTTATCGCTTTGGATGGGAAGCGAACCACCTCCCCTTGGAACGTCTACTCATGCTCGAAGGGACAGGGGCAAACTGTCTCCTTCCTTCCACAAACTAATCCAGTCATACTTCCTGTATATATTGTTTGTTTTATTGTATGTTCTTGGTTATATGTTTATATGAATTCAACATATTCATGAGTGATCTAAAAAATTGTTTTAATTCAACATAAATTTGGAGTTATTCACGCAAAATTAAAAAAGTCAGAAAATGTCGCCGTTTTTTTTCAAGATGACGGTCGAAGCTCACTCATTACGGTGGTGGGAACAAACTCAGAATTTTCATAACTAAAACGATCTCCAGCTTCCAGGCCAGAGACATCTAGCGTCGTTTTCCTGTTCTTCTCTTCAGTTAGGCTGAGAGGCCAACCCTGTTTACATCTCGTCTCCGCGCTACTCGGTTTTCTCTTCAAGATCCCTCATCTGGTGAGAATTTTTAATTCTTATTCATTTACTAATATAAACTGATATAAAAATCTTTACTAAATTTAAACATCAAAATAGTAAATTAATACTTATTCATTAATATATTCAAATTCTCTATGGTTACTTTACCAGTTTTAAGATACACAATAAATCTATTTATTTGAATTAATAAACGGTTAATAGAAGAAAGGAGCAAAGAAGCTGGGAAGAGTGACCATATGATTGGGCTGAGATGGCTGGATATCTGGAGTATCTTGTAGACTTCTAAGTTTTAGTGTAGAGATAAGATTTCTGGAATTTAGAAAGAGGACGGATCATAATTATGCTTGAAATATATTTAGATATATTTTTGGATTTGAGGTGTGTGTCTCCTTACACGAAAGGACCTCAGGAAAATAAACGGGATTCCGACATATGGGTTTATACATGAAAAAATTGATGAAAAATATTGCACGTGGTACATAAGATAAACTTTAATTTACAATGTTTGGGACAAACAAACTTAGAAAAAGGGGAGAGGAGGGAGGTTAGCTAAAGGGGTTGGAGAGATTGGTATTCAGCATTTATTTTGGCCGTTATTGGACAGATTGATAATGAAATCAGTGAAAAAATATGTTTTCAAGTTTAGGTGGCTGCTTCCTGCCTCGCTATTCCGAAATATTTTTTATCATTAGCCTACTAGGTAAAAGTTTTTTTTTTTTATTAAAATCTTTTTAAGTAAAAAGAAAAAATATCGAGTTTTTGAAACCGTGATTTGTGACCCTTTATCCCCTCTTTTTATTGAGGACAGATGTCTTTTTTTCCTATAACGCCCTTCTGCTCCATGTCTTCAAATATTCATATTTCACTTGACCTCGAAAGTTCCGTCCAACCTTGCTTTTTTATTTACTATTGAACTAGCTCAAAGACAAGATAACAAGTTACTTTTACTTTTTTTTATAAGCATATCTATTTTATTACATTTTATATAATAACATGAGATATTCGTTATTTTTCTATTCATTCTTTGTATATAATTCGAATACGAATTTTTTTCAAGATGTAATACTTTATTTTCTTGGAAATCTATAATAGGGAGAGAAAAAACCCCTGTAAAATAAAATAACTAATAACATATACACCCACTTGTGGTTTTCAATAGATTTGGATAAATAAGTAAATCAGCATAACACATAATAATTTTTTTTTAATCCTATATTTATTGAATGAAAGGGAAGGATGATTGAAAAAAATTTCTAAAAATCTGAATATTTTTCTTAAAATTAATTCACATTAAATTAAGAGGTAAGAAAAATAAATTATTTTTATTTTTCTATATTAAAATGTACACTAAGTTGTTCTTTTAAGTACCACCCCCTTCGTTTGAAAAATATAATATGAAATTTTTGATTTTGTTAATTAATTATATATTTGAAGTTACAAGTTAATTAATTATACATATTATTATTAAGGTATTTTTAAGGGCAAGCATTTAGACAATAATAAGTAATATATATATATATTATCATTAGGATGAGATAGGTAGCTGTACACAGATCAGAGATATGTGAAAAGAGGGGATGTCAGCCAGTAGGCTAGCCTCTACCGAAACAAAACTCCCAAAATAAGAAACGTTTCGGGTTTAATTAGATAATGCCATCATCAGTCACTAGAGAGTATATGAGGATTCTAAATTTTAAATTTTAAAATCGCAAATAGAGTAGATAGAATATACAACAACTCTATCTGTATATATTTAAAATTTAAAACTGATGATAGCATTATCTAATTAAACCCGAAACGTTTCTTATTTTGGAAGTTTTGTTTCGATAGAGGCTATCCTATTGGCTGCCCTTGTGTCTTTAACCCCCATGGCATTTTATTTCAAAACAAAGTTTATTTTTAATACAAAAAATAGTCCAACAAATGAGACATTTTGTCCATATTACAATTAAATAAAGTAAATCTTATTCAAGTTAGTTATTAAAAAAAAAAAGGAAAAATTTTATAGGCAACTTTGATGATTTACACCACCGCCTGCTTTCTCCAAGAAAAAAAATTCTTTATTTTTCTATATATATTATATATATTTCACTTGACTTCGAAATATATATATATATATATATATATACGAATATAATATTTGAATAATAAATAAAGTTGGAGCAGGGGTTGAAAGGGTGGTCCAAAATATTTTAAATTAAAAAAAAATTATTATTATTGAGGCCATGTCCTAGAGGTCAGTGGTTCGCTCCCCGTCATGAGAAACAAAAAATTATTTAAATTATATTGACTACCAAATTGGTATAAATAGAAGTCTAAATAGCCTCAGATGCCGAAAAAGACAAAAAAAAAATTTATTATTGCATAATAAATAAAGCATTTTTTTATTTATTGATATTTTACAAATTTCAAACAAAACTCAAAAGTCTTAGTTAACAGCAGCGATTGTTCCAAGCTAAAGAGGCTTTAGGGACTTTTAAACAACATAGGGCTATTATTAATAAATACAATACTATTTGATTAGTCAACAATTGGTTTAAATAAAAATTATTGTAAGAGTCATTGATTCGCTTCCTGTCCTGAACAATAAAATTTTATATAAATTATATTATCCTCCAAATAATATATAAGTATAAATGGGTCCAAATACTGAAAAAGATTTAAAAAATAAAATAAAACGTATAGGATGGAGTGGGGATGCGAACCCACATCTTATAAATAAATGTTTCCTCGGGAGTGTGGGATTCTTTTAATTAATTTTTCTCCTTAGTAAATTTTTCCAATATTAATCTGATATATTTACTCTAATCCTCTAAATTATGAAAAAAACTTTAAAGAAAACATGGTGTTATAGCTTTGCCTTTGCTAATTTCAGAATAGATTAATATTTAAGACATAGGGAGGTTAGGCTTATGTAAGCAATAGAAGGCACAAGAAGAAATAACTTGGGTAAATATTAAATTGTAAAAGAAAAAGGGAATTAAACAAAGAGATGTGTTTATTTTAATTAATTTTATTTAAGGCTCTTTCCACTCTAACAATTTGTATTTTCATCTTGACTGATCAATGCAAATGAATGAGTCAAAGGGGTAGGGTTGGTACCCTCCTCAATACTTCAACCCTTGCAGGGTCATTTCTCTTAGGACCCCCGTTATTTCACACCATTGTGTTTCTTAATCTTAGCCTTTCTCCCCTTCAACCCCAATTAAATCTCCTCTTCTCTAGAATGGACCCAGCATCACGCACGTCTATTATTCTTTTCACTTTATCGCATTCCTTATCTATTATTTTTATATTTTTGCCTCCCCCTTCCTTTTACTTTTCTTCTTCCCCTTTGATCATATTTCTTCCTCCCTTTAGTAAGTATTTTTCTTACTCCCCTTTTTTTCTTGTCCACGGTTCGGTACAAAATGAGTATGGGTGAAGAGCAAAGGGTCATAGTTACTTTTCTCCTGGAAGATTGCATCCGAGACCGATGACTCAGGTACGCTGGATGGACATTGGAATGGTCAATTGTTTTTTTTTTCCCTCAACTCCGATTTTTTTTTTTTTGAGAAATGCAATGAAAGAGGGAATAGGTAAAAGGCCATTCAATTGAGCCAGGGGTGAATGCTTGTGACAAGCCATAATCAATTTCCAATTGACCATCATCAAGTTGACCAGTTGGGGGAAATGTTTCCTAGAAATCGTTTGGTCGGGGTCATCTGTCTTAGACATCCTTAAACAATTGATCTCTTCCTACATCCTAATTTTATTTTATTTTTTCATTCTTATTAGTCATTCTTGAATTAAAAACCAATGATGTGTCAAAATTCATTAAAGAGTATATTGTCCTTGAGAGGATCCGAAGCGGTAGATGTGAGCCAGCAATTTATCTGGGCTTCTGAACAAACATATTTTTCTAAATATCTGACTTTTTTTTTATAAATATCCCATCCTTTCAAAAAGCAGATTTCCAATCTCCTCTAATTACGAAAATTTTATTTAAAATTTTTTTTTTAACTTTTTTTGAAGTGTATATCGATTTAAAAGCATGTAATTTTTTTTAAATTAATTTAACTAATTTTATTTTTAAACAGCATGTAATTTATTTTATAACTAATTAACAAATATTAATAAAAAATAATATTTATTTAATTTTAACATCATCATTAGATTTTTTTATAGTACCTATATAATTATAAATTCATGATATTCAAATATCAAAACATTATACTGCAAAAAATTCCTAAAGTCAACTAAAAAAAGTTCTTTTCTAAAATTCTTCACTACACTATAGGAATGGAGTTAATCTCTTTAGGACTGATATACACGTTCGTCAGCTCGCAAAGCCAAATGCAAATGTTAAGGTTATAGGAGGGTCACTGATACATGGTCTTAAGTTGGGAGTAAGAGAATTACATCTTCATAAAACAAAACAACATCTCCCCTCTCATACCTACTTATTCTAGATTATACTTGTGCACTTCTATTTATTTCTTCCATCTCTAATCGGCGCCTAGTGCTTTTTTGGAAATGAGTATCGGACCACATAATTATATATATATATCTCTCCATAATGGTGACTCTTTCAATTTAATTCATCGAATTTCTAGCTAAATTAATAAGTTTAAGAAATTTAGTCTTCACTTTAAAGTGTGTCGGACAAATTAAGATCGAATTTTAACCAAAATATTAATGGTGGTGGCGCTTTTATAAAGTGCCAAAATGTTAGTTAATTAAAAAAATTTTCACAAAGTATTTTAACTTCGACTACCTTTATTTCTTATTATATCCGGCTATACTTTCACAAAAATATTTTTTTTTTCTAGAAACTTTTAAACTTTTTTTAACGAACAGATGAAAAAGAAAATTACCTACTTAAAAATATAAAATTCTAAGAAGAAAAGGACTTAATAAAAAGAGAAATTGAAAATTGATTTTTCACACGAAATCTATTTATTTCTTTGAAAAGGAAAAATTGATTTTCAAAAAAAAAAAGTATCAAGTAGATTAATACTCTTTCTTGGAAAAACTTTTTACAAAAGTAATAAAACTATAGACTAAAAGCTTCTTAAATGCTCAACTCGTAAATTTTATATACCATACGGGACCAACAATAAAGAGCGAAAAAGCGTTGATATTAAATATGCACAGATCAAGGATAAATATTGTAATAGATGACCAGGCCCATCGAAGATCTCTTGTTTCTTTCCACCATCCGCCATTTTACATAAATTTGTTAGCCCCTTGCTGTTTTACAGCACACCATGTATAAAATAGTTAACTTGCTTTTGCAGCCAGCCCCTCCATAAAATGAATTAAATATAAGTGTGCTGCTTTAGAGTTAGTGAGGTGAGGCACGAAACGCAGGTCATGTTCTATATGTATGTACGTTCTATGTATGTACATCTCACTCTTTCTTAAATATATATATAATTTTTATGTTTTGTTATTTAAAGAGAGAGTGACATGAACAATTTTGTTTGTATACTTGCTATGCATATATAAGCTTATGTTTTTTTAAACATTTGATAAATAATATATCCCTAGAAATGTGTGACATGTCCGAAAAAATGTATATTCTTTCTTTCAGAGTCGACAATTATAAATGAGTTTGAATATTCTCCCCCCACGTATTCTCGGTGGTTGATGCCGTATTTTATGATTGTTTTTTCATTTATTTTTCTCTCTCTCTTTTTCCCTTCACTAAAAAGAAGTAATACAGGTAGAAACAAATGTTTTGGACATGGTAAATGTCTAGAATATAAATTATATATAGCAGGGAGTGGGGAGGGAGTCAGCTATAATGTAATAATTTGAGATTAATGTTATATTCGGAAATTATTCCAACTCAAACGAGATGCTTTTTTCCCCAGCAAAGCGATTACCGCTTATTGATTTATTATATTTAAAAAAAAGACATGTTTATCTAAATTTTTTTATTTTAAATTTCTTAATTGAAAATAAATATATATATTAAATAAATCTATCATATTTGATAGGAACAAGCTACGTTTGGTTTTAAAGTATCAAACAGTCCATTTTTGGTTGTTTAAAATTATAGACATCTTTTATACTTTTTCTACGTAAATAATAAATCATTGAAAAAAAAAAAATTGAACATTATTAGAAAAATGAGAAAATGAGTTTTAATATTGCAAAAACGATTAGAGATAATCTCTTGAAATATTTTTTATTTAAATTGTTGAAGAAGCAATAGTAAAAAAGACGTAATTCAAAAAAAAAAAATAGCTTTTATTATTTATATAATATTTTGAATAAAAAGTATCATTTTGGGGTATAATTTACCATTCATTATCCAAGACCAGTTCCAGGCCGTTTTGTCCAGGGATCGTTCAATTATAGACCATAAAAATTGACAAAAATTTTTTTTCAAAATATTTTGGCGTCTGAGGCTATTAAGACCTCGAACATAATTATTTATTGGTAGCCAATGTAATTTCAATAAAATATTATCACTCATGACGAGAAGCGAACCAAAGACTCTTGGAACTTGAAGTCTACCTCTGCTCCAAAGGAGAGGGGCAATATTTTACTCTTACAGCCTGTTTTTTTTTTTAATGTATATTAAATAAATTTTAAATAAATTCCACAAATGAATTTTTTGTTGAAAATTAGCATTTAATTCACTGGTAAAATTTTTTGTCTTTCCCATCTTGAAATATTTAGGACGTCAATATTCTTCTATTTTTATTTAAATTAATTCGTAATCAATTTAAATTAAATAAATTTCAGGACAGGGAGCGACCCAGCGACTCTTAGATCATAAATTTTTAATTTTTTAACTTTATAAGATTAATTTGTACCAAAGGCTTATGCGAGAGAGAGATTTCCTCTATTTGTTTATACCTCTCCCCAATAAACCTCAATTTCAAGAGTTTCCCGAGTTGACCTGTCCCCCCATTTCAACTGATCCGATAACGAAAAGGGCTGGAGGACATGCTCCCAATCAACACCTGCCAGGTGGATATGGAGTGCAATGTTACATTCGAATGAAAACGTTTAATTTACATGTGGGTTGGGGGAGGATGGTTATTGAGAAAGTGGAGAGAGAGAGAGAAGGACATGCACGTGAACATGAATGGCTTGTATTCAATTAATTTTCTCTCGAGGGTGCAATGCCCATGAATTTGGCTACCAACTGAGTGCATTTCTACTCTCAACATCTCTAATATAATATTGACTCAAGGCCCAAGTAATCATCTTATATTCGCTTGTTCAATTAAGTTTAATCAGGCCAAGTTTTAGGGTTGATTATGATCGAATCACTTGTATTTAAAATATTAATCAGTACGTTTTATTATCCAATTAAATTTCACTTGGAATTAAACAAGTTAACAGTATAATATTCGTAAATATTACTTATTTTTTTATGTCAATTATGTTATAAAAATATAATAAATTTTTGCCAACGTTTCAAAAAAAAAAAAAAAAAAGATCATGTTCTTTTTTATATAGTTAATTTTTTTTAGATAAGAAACGTTGGAATTTTTAATGCTTTTATTCATATTAAGCATCCAATCATCCATCTTTTATATTAAAGTCCAAAAAAAAAAATATTGAGTTTTAAGAGAAACGCTAATCCATATGATCACTTTATTGTAAGGATGAGAAAATTTTCTAGGCTCAAAACACGAAAATTTTCAAAAATTCTTTTTAATTACAAATAATCACTTAGGATGGGTTGGCGCTTCTCTTAAAACTCACGAGGTACCTAACTTAAATATAAAATTTCAGCCTCGTACGTTTTTGATCATTCTTGTTCAAATACACAGACAGGCCTCAAAACGTGTATTTCCTTTGATCGGAATACTTTCTCACTCTATTTTCATATATAGGTAAGAGAAAGTAAAAAATGAAATTAGAAAGTTCAGCTCCGCTAATGATCCCAAATTTTTAAATTTATGAATTAGGAATGAATACAATAAATTTATTCATCCCTGACCCTTGGTCTCGCCTCTCGTACCCAAGGTCAGTGGATCGTTCCTCGTCCTGAGCTACAAAAATTTATTTATATTATATTTCCTACCAATTAATATAAATAAATGGTCTCAGTTGCCGAAAAAGTGACAAACAAAAAAAAAACATTTTGATCTTAAAGATAGCTGGAAAAACTGCAAAACAAACTTAACCTGTTTGTTAACATAATAGAAGAGTTTGTGGCTGTGGATTAGTACTTACTGGATTGTGATACATTCAAGGAGGTTTCAACGAGAAAATCCCGTTTCAGTTAAATTTCATTCAATCGATTAAAGCTATATGAAAAACATTGAAAAAATTGCAATTATTACATTTTATCATAGGGGATACATATCATAAAATATTGAAGTATTTCTTCTATATACAATTATTATCATGACTAAATATATAAATGCATGTAGATATGTGTCATTGTTGATAAAATATGTTTTAGGTTTATTTGCTAAAAAAAACCTCCTTCATTACAATTCAACAATTATTTTATTTTTTCAAGTTTTTATTTAGCATCTTAGGCCATTTATATCCTTCCTTATTTATTTATATTAATTAGTAGGCAATATAATATAAATTAATTTTTGTTGCTCGGGACTGGAAGCGAACCACTGACCTTGGGTACGTGAGACGAGACCTCTTCCTCTGGGACCGGACAATTATGTTAATTTCTTGTTAGATACATGAAAAAAACCAGCAGATATTAATGATTGGTTAATACAATCTTAGAAATGGCCAAGTTCTAGTAAATAGTTTATGTAAATTTCGAATAGTATATATTAGTGTGCATTTATGCAGGCGATTCCTCAGCTCCATATAATCGCAATCGAGGCCGACTGCAAGATAAATGGCAGTAGCTAGTTGAGCACGTTCGCGCGTTAATTCCGTGCCGGGTCTGGCTCTCCCTTGATTAGCGACCATCACGCGTGTTTATATTTGTTTGCATGTAATCATAATAATAATAATAATAATAATAATACAACACTTCCGGAGCAGCTTTTTATCATCGGGCCTACCGACGACTGGGGTGAATATTAACTATTTAAAATTAAGAAGCTGCGCTCTGCAATATGTTTCCTTGACGTCTCAGCTATTAAGGATTTTTTTTTGTTTTTGTATATCCGAAGGGTGTAGATATCAAAGCTATATAATCATAAAAAATTGATGAATTTTTTTAAAGAAGGATATATTTCTCAAATCTCTTGAAGTGGAAGTTATGCGTCAGATTGGGAATAATTTTTGAGATATTAATATATATAGTATTGATTCGAAAAAGTTTTTTAGTTGCATCTCTGTATTTATTTATCTACGTACCTCATCTAAAACAAATAAATCTTTTGATTTATAAAAAAAAAGTACATCAGTAAAGTATTAGTATTTTATTCAAAACCACAAGCGACGTGAGTACTTAGTTTAAATATAAAATTTCAGCCTCGAGCAGCCTTTCATTTTTGAGAAATCTTGTTCACACACAGACCTTTTTGCGAGGCTCATTTTTTAGGCTCAAAACGTGTATTTCCCTTGAAATCCTGATATCCATTTTTTTTTTTTTTTGCGATCGCAATACTTTACTACACTATATAATTATTACATATATAGGTAAGAGAAAGTAAAAATATATATAAAATTAAAATTGCTTTTTAAAATTCAAATTTTGGAAAAAAAAAATGTTTTTCTTTGGTTAAATAAAGACGCATATGGAATTTTATCCTTCGATGTCGCAAAGACAAAAAAAATAATTTGTTTTAGTTATAATTTATGTTTTATTATTATTAAGAGAAAAAGAAAGGATGCTAAAAGGTGACTTATAGCCAAAATAATTTTTGAAAAAATTTTTTAATAAACGCACATATTACAGACACTTATTTGAATTTCATCGTTTTCCTTGAAAAAGCTATATGAATCCAATTTTATATTATATATTATAGCTCGTTTTTTTTTTTTTTTGTTTTTTTTTGAAAGAGCAGTAGAGATATTATTTTTCTGATGTAATAAATAAAACTTTTAAACAACAATCCACTTCTTTAATTATATAAAGAAATCGAACTACTTTTTTCAAAATTTAGTTTAAATTTTTGTTTAAAAACTTTATTTATTACACCAGAATTTTTTCAAAAACATTTTCTGCATTGCTATTTCTTCATTTCTGCACAAAAGCGAACTCTAGTTATTATATATTATTATGTGAATCTTATTATAAGATTCCTTTATTTATTTATATATTTATTTTTTAAATACACCTCTTTGTTTTTTTTTTTTTTTTTCGTTTTTTCATAAACTGAAATTTTTTAAATCACTTCTTTTCCAAATTTGTTTTCTGAATTTCTTGGGTCTTGCTTGCTCTCTTTCATCTTAACAAATAAATATATTTTGAATTTAAAAAAAATCGTTATATATATATATATATAGGAT
>JAAAKE020125881.1:0-14895 GCA_010014785.2 Anisolabis maritima
AGTCTCAATGTACCTGCTCTCTGTCCTTATCATATTATTGTTCAATGCCCACAATATAAAAACCAAAGAAACAAATTCTTAAAAATGATCATTCAACAAATTCCTTCAACACCCAAAATATATAGCCCTTATTAGCCCTTTGCACATTCTGCAATAGATCCAAAATTATCTTATTCAATGAATTCTAATACTACTCATATTTTTGTATTGTTTTTGTTTTAACTCTTTTTTTTTTTTTATTTCTGGATTTTTCTTTCGCTTAGTTTTTGAATTTTTCTCTCCTTTATGTTTTAAATTGTTGTTTTATAATTTTTGGTTCGTTGCGTTTTAAATTATTAGTTTTTTTTTTTTTTTTTTTTTTTTTGTTTCCATACTATACAAAACATTATTATTATTATTATTATTATTTTAAGATGATTATATATATTTTGTAAAAAATTAATATTTTGTATACTTATATTGTATTATTGTATATATATATATTGTATGTACTACATTATGGGGCTGGATGGCTTCGGTTGACAGCCGTTAATAAATATAAAAAAAAAAAGATATAAAAGAGATGTAAAATACAAAAACATTTCACACTATTACGTTATGGTAAGCCAGGCCAAGACCAGGAATTGTTTGAATATGATTTCTAAAAAAAAAAAATTAAAACTTTTATTGTATTGCCGATCAACTATCACAATGAAATTTTATAATTATATTAGTCATACTATTTTTTCAAACATGAATCCATCAATTAAATTGTAATTATTATTATTGTAATTTATTATTTTTAAAAAAGAATGCGGAAATTTTTTTGCGAATGTGACTCGCGTATGACACTTAGATCATGTATAAAGTGACCAGATATTACAAGTTGGAAAGCGCGATGGACTAAGCAAAAGTATTAGTAATATAGGTTACGTTTCACCCAAAAACGGGTTCAAATGAGGTTGGGGAGATATGTTAGTAAGAAGGGGGATGTCAATTTGAGCCTCCGTCCTGGGAGGACGCGCCTGTCTATCATAAACTATAAACTGACATCTTTGACAAGAATAGGACTAACCTATAGATATGCAAATAAAATAAGAAAACGTCTAAACGTTTTGGTGAGAAAACTTATTAACATAAACAGGAATGACTAATTTTCAATATCATACTATTTTAATTTTTTTTTTTAAACAAATCATAAATGCGGGGCAGATACTCGTCACTTTATTTATATGCCTATGATCCAAGGGACAACAAGGAGTTTGTAATTATTATAAAAAATTCTAGAAGAATTTGAAACGAGTAAACAAATTATATATATTTGAGAAAAATTTTTATACAATAATAATATAAATAAGATAAGAAACATAATAATAATAAACATGTTGTTATGGAAGGTTCATATTCTAACACGGCATGTCAAACGCAACCATAGTCATGGCCCTTAGTGCAGAGGTAAAGGTCTCGCCTCACGTATCAAGTGGTTCGCTTCCTGTCCTGAGCAACAAAAATTTATTTATATTATATTGGCTATCAATTGGTATAAATAAATAAGGACGGAGTCTAAATGGTCTCAGATGCCGAAAGACTAAAAAAAAACGCAACCATTTATTTTAGAGCTCATATAGTTGTATATTACATATTTTTTCATCGTTTTATTTAAAATTTTAACATTAATAATCGACTAAAAGCAGAGTATAATATCAAAATATATAGATGTATTAATATTTAAGGGAAATAAGTAAAGACAACTTTTATATTTAAGAGTGGAGTCATATACTAGATTTAAGGAAAAAAGTATAATACAAAAAAAAAAAAAAAACAGCAGAAAGCTTCAACAGCGCCCAAAGACAGTAACTCATTCGAGTATTCAATGGATATAAAAAAATATTGTGTATAAAAAAAAATCGATCCTTTACTAAATGGATGGTTCCCTCTTTCTCACCCCTCCAAAGCCATTCCATTTGTACATAAAGAACGTTCTCAAAGTCAAATAATTAAACGAAATATATGCTATGTTCGTATATTAGCGACTAGACAAATATGCAATAAATAACATTCCAAAAAAAAAAAATCTTATTTTAAATTAAAAATAATTTTAGAAAGAATTAGTGGCTTGAATTCAAGTGAGATATTTATTAATCTAATAATATAGAATTTTAAAGAATTAAATTACTTGTATTTTTTATTATCATAAATAAATATAATAATATTAAATATGATGATTAAAAATTTTCGGCTGGGAGAGTCCTTATTTATTTATATTAATATAAGTATATTTTTGCCGCTCAGGACGGAAAGTGAACCAATGACCTTAGATACTTGAAGACCTCTGCCTCTGCATCAAGTGAATAAATTGAAATAAATAAATAATAGGTAAATTTTGTCTAGAAATGTAACGAAGCTTATGAATATTGTAACGGATTATGAGCCCATGTTCAGGTCCCAATTTGATTAATTCTAATTAGACCTTTTTTTGTCTAGTCTTAAAAAAATTTATTCATCAATACTAATTTCCCCTCCTTCATTTCAGATTTATTATTACCTCCCGCAACGCCACTTAATTTCCTCCAAAACTTATCCATTTATTTAATGCCAGTACATCCCATATATATATATGTATTTACTTTTTTTATTAATTAAACTAACCACCTTTTTAGAAATAAATGTCAAACTCTGCTCGCAGTCTATGATTTCAACCCCACATCATATGGCAAACATTTTCGGCTTATAATATTGTATAGATAATGAAACATTCATATAAAAATCGATTCAATTTTTCAATACTTCTCTATCAAATTTCAAAATTCTAACTTTTCATGCTACCCAGCCTAATTGTTGGACAAAAAAATTTAGAGATTAAGTAAAGAACTGATTAAATTTAGTGACAAAAAAAAAAAATTAAAATTAGACGGGAGAAAAAAATATCAAAAAAAATTTTTTGAAGGTGAAATTGGGAGCTTGTTCACTTACCCGATCTATGAGGGAACAAAACACTTTAACAATAAAATGATTAGGGGAAAAAGAGCAAATTTCAATATATAATTTTAATAGCTTACATTATAAAAGCATAAAATTCTTATCATTTTATTTAGACGATTATTACCTTTAAAAAGGAAAATCAGGCTTAACTAATTTAGATAGAATGAAAGGTTAAAACCAAAATCAAAAGGCCTTCTATTCGCGACATAAAAGGATGAAAATCCATTTAATATCTATTACCTAGCCTTTTAGGAATTAAATTGATACACAATAGTTGCGAAATAATTTAAACATAATCTTATTACTATTAAAATTTAGTAATCTAATTTTATCACATTAATAGCACCGGGAATTATTTATCTCTGAAAATCGATGGCTCCCACCTGACCTTTTCTATTTAATCTCAAGATAATTAAATGGATTATTAAACGTCCATTAACTAAATCCTCCTCTTTTAGGGGTTTATATTCTAGAGAAAGACAATGAATGTCCCATTTGGAATAAGCCAAGATGCGCAGCTGGTCTTCACATACAACTCGCAACCCCATGCGAAAGAAATCTGTTAAATTTTTTTTTTTTTTTGGGATGGCCGAATGAACTAAAATGACAATCGTATCTTCACCATAATCACTGATTTCGATTTATTTTATACTAGATTGTACTCTCTGACAATTTTGTCAAGGCAAGGAAGATATGTGGATGCAGTACAAAAATTAGTTTATAAAATTCATCTTAAAGTATGGGAATAGCAGGTCTTATGCAGAAGGTTTTTAATAAAATATTATTTTATTCCAAATAAAATATCTGGGAAGGGGCAAAGCTGCATTGCCGCAACGAACTTGAATCTGCACAAGGACTATGGAATTGCTAACTTAACTGGCAACAGTTTCAAAATAATAGTGGTGGATACATAGATGTTTGTATATCCGAATCTAAAGTAAAAATTCAAAATTTCGACAGCGATTTTGACCATTTTAAAAAATTTTTACCGATTTTTTCTCCATTTTTTATACTTTGTCCGAATCCAAAGCCAAAATTTTGCTATTTGAAATATAAATGTGACAGATATACACATACAGAGAGAGGATATAATAACAAACTTTTATATAAATAAAAAAAATTTTATACAAAATAATTTTTCATTAAGACATGCACAACAATTGATTTCCCTTTATGATGCTTTTTTGAAAATCTTTTTTCGGCATTTGAGGCCATTTAGACTCCCTCCTTATTTATTTAAATCAATTGGTAGCCAATATAATTTAAGTAAATTTTTGTCGCTCTGGACGGGAAGCGGACCACTGACATTTGGTACGAGAAGCCAGACCTCTAGCTCTGTACCAAAGGACAGGGTTTTATGTTTTAAAATAAAGCGAAATCGATCGCCTTAAAGAGTATTTATCACAAACGCCTTCACAATACTCCCCTATCCTCCTTAAATCTGGATACTATATATTGTGAAGTGTGATTTAAACCAAGTGCCGAAGGACTGAATAATAAATACAATTCCTAGATCAAGAATGTCAAGCTCCAAAAATAATAAAAAATTTTCATTTTTATGAAACGGCAAATAAAAAGAAATTACCAGCAACTGATTCCATTGTTTTCTAATATTGATATACCACTTTCTTAGTTGCAGGAAAATTTTGTTACAGTTTATAACTAAAACCGAATTGAAAAATATTTCCTGTCCCTAATTAAGAATACTTTTATTTCAAACTAATTTTTTTTGTCTTTTCAACATCTGAGGCCATATAGACATTATACGATATATACTCTATTTATTCAAAGTAATTAAACCTGAGATTTAAAATAATTACAATCAATATCAACTCGTGTAATATAATATACTTACAATTAAATTTCAAATATACGTACAAAATTCCAACAAACAAATAATGATCTAGCATTATTGAAAAACATTTTTTCAACGTTTCGGTACGATTAATGTCTGGGTTCCCCTTTGCCAAATAAAAAAATGTATTTTTCAATAACGAGTGATTATTATTAGAATTTGGAATACAACCTTAATATATTCTACTTCATTTAAAATATAGTATTTTAAGTTGATCTTAGATCAAGATAAATAGTGAAATATCTAAATCTTTAATTTTAATCCTCATAAATAATCTCTTTGGTTTTAAAAAGTTATATTAAATAGTTTAATCCAATTTTTATCCCGAAATATTCTCTTTAAAAAGAAGTAGTAAAAGTAAATCTAGCCCACCGCAAAGCTTGACGCTTGTTTTGGGGAAAGAAGAAAAGACAGTCATAGAGGGAACTTAAAAAATGCCAGCCTCTACTCAGGTAACTCGTGGTCGTCATTCATGTTGTCAGACCTGAATGTAGTTAAAAAAATTGAATATCAATTAACTTAAATAAATATTAATACGAATAACAATTATTAAGATATTCAAAAAATTCAAATTTTAAAAAGCCCTAAAAATATCTAGGCCCTGTTCCTTGGTGCAGAGGTAGAGGTCTCGCCTCACATATCAAAGGAAGGTCCGCTTGCTGTCGGGGCAAAAATGTATTTATATTATATTGGCAACCAATTAATTTAAATAAATAAGAACGGAGACTAAATGGCCTTAGATGTCTTAAAAAATACCATTATTACCTTAACATTAAGAGGGAATATAGCCCCCACCCCGTGACTTAGAGATTAGAACTATTGGCATTGACAATGTGGATTCGGTTCTCAGGTAAATGACCTCAGATGCTGAAAATACTTTAAAAAAAAAAAGGAATATAAATCTATATAATGTGATGTAGAGAAGATCATCAAATCAATAAAAATCCAAAAAAGATCCAATTTAATTTTGAATAAAATGGAAAAAATAAGCTTTTTTATTAATATATAACCATACCGAACCGAAATTTGAAAAATCAAGACCAAATAATATTTATAAACTAAAAAAAATTCCAAAAAAAAAAAAATAGAAAAAAAAACATAATGGTATTTATTAAGGAAAATTACAAAAAAATTCAAAGGATAAAAAAAAAGAATTCCGTCTAATTTAGTCCCACTCCTAATAAAAAATCCTAAAAATGCCATCGAATAAATTCCATTAGCCTATTAATAATATAATTATAAAGAGTAATTAGTTACGCAAAGAGTTTTGGGGTCATCAACCTCTTTCTCTCTAAAAAAAAAGCCCAGCTTTAATTCATAATATTCAAGTATTATTGAATTTTTTGAAAAAATTTAAACAAAAAAAAAAAAAAAAAAAAAATAAAGACAAAGAAGTATCGTAATACTTTTTTCAACATTAAAAAGTGGAAATATTTTTGTTGAAATGTCCTCATCCAAGCCTCAACTCCACCACCACATTGGATAAATAGATTGTTTGATTTATGAAAAGAGGGTGTGAATAGAATAGTGGATAGGTACAGTACGTGTCCGAAGGCCCACCAAAACAACAAAACAAAACAACGAAGCCATCCAAGTGGAAGCCAGTCACGGATGACCATCCATCTGAATTGCCCTACATATCCCCCTACTCACACCCACATCATATATGTATATATGAGAGAGAGAGAGAGAGAGAAATTCACCGAGATATCTGCATCTATCTAGTGTCACGTGACTAACATAATCAACTTTATCATTATGATGGCCGATCAGGCCATAAAAACTCAAACATCCATTGAGTTTAAACGCTGATGGATTTTGTATTATTGGTAAAGTACGTGTAATATGGAAAAGTAAAATTAAGCCGCTTAAAAAAATTCAATTAATGTTTAAAATGAAAATTATGAATTAAATGAAAAAATTCAATAATACTTGAATATTATGAATTAAAGCCGGTGCACTCCCCTCTCACCTTAATAATTATTATAATTGATTCGTATATGTTTCCATAATAATCACATTGAAGTTTTGAGAATTTACTTTATTTTTGATGATAAAGATAAGGTATTCAGTGAAAAAGCGCAGAAAGGATAATAAAATCAGGAGAAAAACAAAACAATTCAATTTTTGATTGACATTTCGGACGGAAGTCACTGTCTTCTTCAAAACCAAACATTATTAAAAATTACATGTCAGTATTGAAGTAAGTTACGCCAGAAACATTTTCACGCACTATCTTTTCTTCGTCTTTTTTTAATCAATTACTCGTCTTTATCTAATCCTACATCTATTTCCACTGTACGCAAGGAGGGACTTATCTCATTATCTGATCTTTTGAAGATTATTCTTTGAGAGGAAATATTACAAAACGTATCTTCTAATGGACGGCTCACTCTTTACCTGGGTTAAAACGGTGAGCCAAAATGTACACATTTAATTTCATTTAATACTTTGTGAAAAAAACAATTCAAACCGCAGAATCTAAAATACATCCCGCAGCGTACAGATACGCATATATATAAATCCTTCGCGAAACGAATGACACCTCAAACCTACGTACAAATCCAGAGGTATACTATTTCTAACGCGCACGCAGAGCACCGATTGTACCCTCAAACTAGCAGATACCAACACCGTTACCGAGAGTTAGGCTCATTAGACATTTTTCTCTTTAATTAAATATTTATGATTTTGCAAGGTTTTATAGTTTTGAAAACATTGAATTAAGGATGGAGTACTTTTTAGATTTTTTATCTAGGGACAAAAGGGATCAGGATAGCTCACTGATTATTACAGTTATTAAGTGAATATTTATGATGATTGGTTTAGTTATAAATCAGTTCAAAAATTATATTAAGGAAATGACGATAAAACAAAAACTCCTTTCCGAAAATTTTATCATTACACTGTCAACGTTTCGGGGACTAAACGTCACCTATCATCAGGACGAGGTTGTTAACAAATAATAATTTCTTTACCTCCTTTAGGTTAGTATATGTTAATTCTATAATATATTAAATATTATAAAATATACTGGATATGATGTGTGACGCTTATTCAGTCCCCGAAACGTTGACAGTGTAATGATAAAATTTTCAGCCGAAAGAAGTCTTTGTTTGACTTGATGCCTTATTAAAACTCCGACCTTCCTCCACATCTTCTTTGAAAAAATATTAATATATATTATTTCCAAAGCAAATATATTCAAAAAAGTTCTGTGTGATTAGAACATTTATGCTTCATTCAGATAAAAAATGAAACCCTCAAATCTCTAGTCTATTTCATTTCTATTAATTCAATGACATAACTCCATAATTTTTCAATTTTTAATAGATATTTTCCAAAACATATTTAAATATTTAAATTAATTAAAATAATTGAATTAATATGATAAAGTGAACGAAGGAATTTATAATAATCAAAGTCGTGATATTACGTTTCAGTCCATGTAGAGAAATTAACTAATATTGCTTAAAAGGTCTCAACTATTTAACAAGTATTCCATATGGCAGGAAATTATTTAATTATTAGCTATTGCTGCCACAAGCAAGAGTTCAATTTCTGTATGGTATTCATTGAGAATTTCATAATATTAATAGACTAGTTAGTTTATTTCAAAGTTAAAATACAATATTTTTTGTAAAAATTTTTTTTTTTTTAAGTTTTCTCGTTTTATCTCTCTTCATTATTTATCATGTCATGGGGGGTCCTCTAAGGAATAACTTTTTTGGAACCCTATCCCTTAGAATAGAGGTAAAATTTTTACTTCATAAAATCTAAGTGTCAGTTTTATTATTTTTTTTAAGTCTTTTTCGGCATCGGAGTAGTAGTTAATCTATTCCCTGCCCCTTAGGGCAAAAATAGAGGTCTCACATACCAAAAGTCAGTTCGCTTCCCGTCCTGAGTGACAAAAATTTATTTAAATTAAATTGGCTCTTTAGACTCAGTCCTTATTTATTTAAATTAGCCAATTTAATTTAAATAAATTTTTGTCACTCAGGACGGGAAGCGAACTGACTTTTGGTACGTGAGACCTCTACTTTTGCCCTAAGGGGCAGGGAATAGATTAACTACTCCTAAAGATAAAAGTAAAATTAGAAGAATCCATCCATTTGTCTAAAAGAACAAATCGCTTGGTTTAAATCTTGATAAGCCATTGTTTTTTTTTTTTTTTACTATCATATAACCATTCAACCATCCATTTCCCAGTTCATTTTAGAAGACGGTCAAGATTTTATTGAGAGCCATCTGACTGTTTTTATCTTCATTAAAAAAAAATACAATTTTTTTCATAAAATCTCGCTTGGGTTAAGAAAGAAAAAGGTTTCCAGGATCACTGATTGCATTATTAATGACAACCTTCTGCTATCTTCATACTATTCTCTAATCAAATTCTCATAATTTATTTTCAAGTTATATACTCACTATAGACAACCCTGTTCAGAAACTTCATGATCCAATTATTTATTTCAGTAAAAAAAGAAAAAATAAAAATATATTTACTAAATTCTCAAATGGGCCTACTTCCAAAAAAAAAGTTATTATCTTTCTGGTATCTGAGTAATTTAAAAAAATGTATAGCTATTATATTTACAATAATTAGGGTAATCATTCTTTTTCTTCTTCTTCCGGAGCCTTATTTCCCTCATCCGCTTAACAAATGTTGGCGATCTTTCTGGCTATGCTGATCTTGTTAACGGAGTAATTCCCTCCAAGTCTTCCCGTACCATTGCCTAAGATTTTTCAGTCAAGATATTCTCCTACTTCCAGGATCCCTCTTGCCAGCTATCTTTCCCTGCACAATAACCTGGAGCAGATGGTTTCGATTGCGCATTTTATGCCAAGGATATTGGAGTTTTTTGATTTTGATTAATCAGTTCTAGGTCTTTTTTGCATTTTTCTTAGGACCTCTTCATTTGTTACCCTCTGCGTCCAGCTTTTTTTAAGAATCGTACGATAGATCCACATCCCGAAAGCGTTGCCTAAGTAAGAGTCCAAACCTCCATACCATAAAACAGAACTGTGAACATGCATGCGCATCTTCATCTTTAAATTCAGATTGCGGCTGATAAATATGGAATTCATGCGCTGGAATGTATCACGTGCTCCTGCTATCCTGTGCCCTTCAAAGAGTGGTCCCATTTGTTATTCAGAATGCACCCAAGTACATGGAAATCATTATCCAGTTATATTTATTTAAATCAATAATATTTGTAAGCTTATTTAAAAATGGTTTTTGAAATGACAGCCCCTTTAACTATTTTTTATTTTTGTTTTATTTATGTTCTTATCTCAAGAAAGTATAAATTTATCACTGTATCATATAATCGAATAGGGGGAAGTTTAATAAATATTATTATTATTATTAATGAGGACCTAGGGTGGAATCCACATTTTCTTCTCTTTTTCGAGCAGAAGTGTGCTTAAAAAAAATTAATAACTGTGCACAATCATTTTATATCATCTATTCTATCTATTCTATTCATCTATTCTATCTATTAGAGAGAAAGGCGAAAATCCTATAATTCGAATTCGACCCCAAAATGTCTACCTAATGATAAGGCTAGAACAAGAGCCTAAACCGGTAGACCGGATCATTAAAAAAAATAAAGATATTTTATAAAAAGGTTCTTTGTTTTTGTTACTAAAGCTGCTCTCTTGGCACTCCCTCCTTATTTTATATTGTTTTTTGAATGAATAACGGAGCGTTCTTAAAATGTATGAAAAAGAAAATATTTACTATTCTATTCTTTTGCGTAATTAAGGAACAAAAAATTGATATTACTTAAAAAAAGATATAATAAAAAAGATGAAAATTCCTTTGATGTTTTTTTAGAAATTAAATCTCTTATATTTTATTAGAAAATAAATGCCTTTGATCTTAAACTTAATTTTGTTAAAAATTAATATACTTAGAACGCATTTTATATATCCCTATAAAAATCTCTTAAAAGTGAATTCAAATAAATTTTATAAATTAATTACTATTATGAGAGGCCTCTGGAGCAATCGCAGAATATCGCAGTTCTGCACAGGAGATCGGTATTCGGGCAAGAGGGTTTTTTTATTAAAAAAAAAATATTTAATGTAAACAAATCCTCAAATAATCGGAACATTGAATCATCACAATAGAGCCCTCATGCAACTCTATGAGGAGAGGGAGTTGTTGTGACACCCCGTCCTATGGAAACGACGTAAAGGATTCCCTCTCAATGATGTACTCCACGCAAGGAGTAGGCTACACGCCGGCACTGAGAGAGTTCTTTCTCTAACGAGGACAACTTCCCTAACATAAAGTAGATTGGAATAAAGGAACCGGGGGGAATTAGATATATGAATAGTTAGCTAGCTAGTAATGAATATAGGAAGAAAGATAGGAAATCAAGGAACTTCAAGGATACGCATACGCCAGAGTCGGTGGGTTTGAGGTGTGTGTCTCTATACACGTACGCACCTCGGGTAAATAAACGTGTGGAGGTGGACCTATTCGGTCCAAATGAATTTAAAAAAATTTCTATCATGATTTATTCAATATAATATGTTAATACTAATATTGCAAATGAAATTATAAGGAGTGAAGATGGGAATATCTTTCTTTGAAATGTCAACAAAATTCAAATAATTCAGAAGAATCGTAAATCTCACCCACAAACTACACCAAATTTTATAATCTCTTTTCTTAAAACGAGAGGACTGTAGGACTATTATAAGCAGGATGTTTAGTGTAAAATATATGATTCTATGATGAAGAAATATTCCAAGAGAAAATAATATACAGTTTGAGGCAATCGATTTTACTTTATGATACTTTTAAATAAAGCGAAATCGATCGCCTCAAAGAGTATATTATTTATCACCTGACACCTTCACAACACTCCCCTATCCTCCCAGGTTTTAACTAAGCAATTAATTAAAAATAGACAACCAGCTCAAAAGCCGAGTATCTTTGATCGCTTTTACTATAGAACAGGCGCAACTTTTATTAAATTTTTAGTGAAATACATATAAACGGTATATTTATTGTTCCAAAGTAATAATTTTATTTCTATAACATTTTTTGTCTTATATAAACCCTTTCCAATTTGAGTTTTTTTTATTTTACATTTATAAAAAATAAAAGAATATTTGAAATATATTGTTTGATTCATAAAAATAAAAAAAAATATATTTTTTCTTTAATTAAATAATTTAGCTCTGTTCCTTGGCGAAAAGGTAGAGTGCTCACCTCATGTTACAAAGGTCAGTGATTGAGCATACGTATACCGGTATATGTGTCGCTCAGGAAGGGAAATAATGTTATAGAAATAAAATTATTACTTTGGAACAATAAATATACCCTGTTTATATGTATTTCACTAAAAATTTAATAAAAGTTGCGCCTGTTCTTTAGTAAAAGCGATCAAAGATACTCGGCTTTTGAGCTGGTTGTCTATATATTGTCTGGTTAATATATATATATTAAATTGACTACTAATTAATATAATTAATAAGAATGGAGTCTAAATGGCCTCTGATGACGAAAAAGTCTTTAAAAAAATTATATAATTTAAATAAGAATATTCAGGAATAACAAGTCTAACTGCAAGGTTAAATAGAAAATTTATCTGAATAATCGATTCAATTAATTTAATCATTTTAATAAGCCTTCCCCCACTTTTCCATTTCTTTATCTCATGGATCTCTAAAAAAATCATAAAAGAATCTCCTCTAAATTAAATTGCGAACAAGCCTATAAATTATTCTGAAAGAAAAGTAATCTTTCCCTAGAGAAAATATTCTTTAATACGGATTTATTTTTTAATTTTTCATTTTGTTTTATATAAAAATTCTTCTGAGACTTTCTAAAAAGAAAGCTTAACCAAAGTCCTTTTAAAAAGAAATGAAATATAAATTAGAAAATTTTTTTATGGTTCTAAACAAATTCAGAGACATTTGAAGAAATTTAATGGAAAACTATTTTTTTATATTTTTATCGAACTTCATATTTGTTATAATTGAAATAAGTTTTGGTATATGAAGATACATACAATGGCTTAATTCCCCCACCCCAAATCAAGAAAAAAAATGTAAGTAAAATATTAATTAATTTTTAAGTTTTTTCGGCTTTCCAGGAGATATAGACTACTAACTACTTTAACTAACTATATTTTATCCAGGAATATTTATTTATAAATTAAAATAATTAATTTTTTAAGTCATTTTCGGCATCTGAGGCGATATAGTCGGGCTTGGGAAACACTGGCAAATAGAGGAGGCGACGCTGCCTGCGGGATTAGGACAAAGATAGAGAAAGACCTTGTTACTTCTTTCATGTATTGCATGTACGCAGTGTGTCTACTAAAGGGCGTAATTGAAAAATTATGGAACGGTTTGGGTATAAAATAATCTTAGTTCTATCAAGACCTTTGAACTCAGTTGCCCCCCCCCCCCCCCCTCATAAACAAGAATCCCTAATCCATAATAGATAACTTTTCAGTTTTTTTTATTATTTTTGACTTGTTTGTAAATAAAATTCTCTATTTTCTCTTAAAAAAAAATGTTTGACCTTATATATTTTTAAGGAGATAAATAATGACGTCATCATTATTTTTTAACATATATTTTGACACAACAATTGTATTTTCAAATTTAACTTGGAGAGTTTCCAAAACTTTGTAACAAGTGATGATTAGATTACTAGAAATATAAATAATAAAACTTTCAAAATTTTATTGATTGAAAAAAATCTTACCAAAAAAAAAAAAATAATAATAATTCATTTTATGAGCTTTTAAAAAATAATCAAATTTGGATTAAATATTAAAAAATATTTATGTAATTTAAAAAAAAAAAAAATTGTTTTTAAATGCAAATTAATCGAAATCCTAACTAATTTGCAATTTAGGTTAAAATATTTTTATATTTCAATTTTTAAAATGTTCTTAATAAAAATATAAAATATTACTAGCGCGTCAGCTCTCGGAGTTACATATAAGTATAAAAGGCAGGGGGTCAAGCGTTGCCTTCTCCCTCTCTTTTAAGAAGGGCATCTGATTGGTTTGAATAGTAGTGGAGAAGGCACTTATATCCAACACATTTTTAGAGCGAAGATAAGATTTTTCGCCTGCAAGACAGGATATAAATTATACTAAATTTGATAGAGTAAAAAATTCTTTATTATGATTAATTGAGGGACGAACCTCCCGTTCTTAAAGAATAATAGAATGATTTTTTTTTTTTTTTTCAAAAAATTCAATATTTTTTGCGCAGTCGGTCTTTATTAGAATTGTTTCCTCTTTCAATGTTTTAATATTAATCAGCTGACCCTCTCTCTCTCTCATTGTCAAGGACGAGAAGTAACAAAAATTGAAACAATTTTATTATTATTTATTTTTAAATATATGTATATTTTTTTATATTTACAAATGTTTTTGATTATTTTTGTTAAATTTCTTAAAAATTTTTAATTCGCACGGGGATAAAAAAGTTATTTAAGTGAGATAACATTAACATTAAAATTCCCTTTACACACTTTACGCTTTAAATAATAAAAAAGAATTAACTTGAAATTCGATAATTTATTTATTATTTTAGTGTAAAAATATCTGATATTATTAAAAGGGAATTTTATAAAAGAAAGATAAACAGATTTTTTTGTTTGAGTATCTGTCTCCCATTTATCTGGATTAACGTTTATAATCAAATAATAAATTAAAATATGTATGAATGATGCATTCATATTTATTCTCTTCACTTTGCAAAATGGTATTATATACAAAACAAAATTAAATGATATGAAAGAAAATTGATTATTCTAATAATAATACATTTACATTTCACGCTTAAATATTAAAATAAGAAGGAGGTGTAGTCAGTTCTGCACAGATCGGTGTTCGCATCCCGGGCATGGTCAGATTTTTTCATTAAATAAAAATATTTATAAACAAATTCACAAGTATGCCCTGGTTTGGAACATTTGATCCCATTATAATAGTCCTCAGGCAACTCTACGAGGAGAGGGAGTTTTTTTTAAGTCTTTTTCGGCATCTGAGGCCATTTAGACTCCGTCCTTATTTATTTAAATTAATTGGTAGCCAATA
>JAAAKE020125892.1:0-10468 GCA_010014785.2 Anisolabis maritima
GTATTTTTTTTAATACTTACCTCATTAACATAATTCGGCATGATAATATAGATGAGGAAGGATGAAAAATGCTGATAGCTGAAGGAAATAAATGCAAGACTTCTCTTGTATACTCTTCATCGTCTATATACTTAAGAAATGTATCCTATTCTCTATAAAATAATTTAAGTAAAAGAAATTTACTTAGAGTCCATCCTAGTAAGAGACACACTCCATTTGCGCATGCTTAAAGAAGGCGGAGCTTCTCCCACTATCTCATACTTTTTCTTCTCCAGTCAACCTAAAAAGGCAAATGCAACGATAATCGAAATCCACTCTTCCCCACTAATCCCCTTCGAATATGCTCCGCCTTCAAGTGCCACTTCGGAGAGATAGTTTTCAAATATCTAGATTAATCCATTGTATATTCGTAGATATTCTATCTTTACAAACCTTAAAGCAATATTTAAGGGCATCCCGAATTAGATTGAATTTCTGCAGTGAATCTCTGCCTATATATATATATAATTTCTTCTCGAAATCTTCATCTAAAATATATAAAAATTAATTTCCAGTTTCTCAGTAATAAACCAATTGAAAGATACTTAGCTGTTTGAAGAATAAGATCCTTCTCTTGTAATATTAGGCTCATATTATATATAAAATAGGGGTGTCAAACTGGAACTCTCCGTAATTTAATAAATAAACTAATTTAATAAAACTTTGCAGTTTATATATAATTTTTTTTTTCTCTATTTTCTTGTAATGGACAATAATGAGTGAGGAATAACAAATATATTAATAATAATTACTCACCTTTTTGATTTTGAATAGGGCGACTTTAGAAGGCAACAAACAAGCCGTAACAAGGAAAGAGTAAACATTTTCATTGTTTAAAAATAAAATTTGATTTGACTAAAAATTCTGATGTGTGGTTTAAAAGAAATTCAGTAGAATTTTGTGAAGGGAAAATTTATGATATTTATATGGGAAAAAATTGGAAACATTGTTATTTGCCATAAATCTTCGGTTCGCCTCTGTGCAGCCCCTTGAGAGAAATTTGTATAGCAAACGACAATCACTTTGACACCCCTGATCAAATGTATAATCTCAAAGTGGATATTTTTAAGTTCATAAAATTGTAGAGAGAATCCTTTTAATTTAAGTTTAACTTATTTTAAATAAGGATAAGTAAAAAAAAACAAAATTTTATATGGCTAAAATTTGGATTTATTTAAATGAATATTTCATGTGTGCATGTTGATAGCGGATGAGTGAGGTCCGTGAACGGGACTTGATGTACATATCAGTATGAAAGCTCCTGTAAAAAAAAGAAAATTTGAAAAAATTATTAATTAGCTATTTTCTGGTTATTTAAATAATGAAATTTTTAAAGTGTAAATGAGGGGTGTATTAACTAATGTAAAATCATATTTGTCCCCTTTTTTTTTTTTCCTTAAAAATTGTTAAAAATTTACAATTTTTGAAAGATATTCTACGTAGGGGTTATTTTATTTATTTATCTTATTTTTATTATGGTTTTCAAATTTTTTAACACAATAACATAGACTCACTATCAATAGAAGGTATCTAATTATCAACATTTTCTGCCCTTTGTTTAAATGGTAGTATACGCTCAAAAAAATTTTCATTCCATAGAAACAACTTCAAATTAATTTTTATAAGCTTATTTTCTTGTAATCAATCTCTAATTGTAAAAATTTTAACAATTTATATATACTAAGGATTGCAAAATGCATTAAGTGGATCACGCATGCGTAGTTTTAAATCTCCTTCAAAATTAACAATGAAGCATGCATAGTCTGCTTTAAAGAAACTCTGAAGCAATTTATCGAAAATAAAAAAAAAATTAATTATTTGGTCAGTGGGGTTTTCTATCTGTCAGCAATTAAAAACTAATGATTTTGAAATTGAAACAAGCTTTCACAGTTATCATTAATAAATAACATGTTTAACTGGGATTTATTTGTATTAGATAAAACGCTTCGGGCACTTATTCTTCAGTTACAATTCAGATAAAAAATCTTTCATCTAGAAAAACAAGATGGCAGCCGGCAGTCATTTTGTTTTTCTAAATATGAAATTTTCTATCTGAATTGTACCTGAAGAAGTGCCCGCGTATTTATTACAAAAAAAAAAACAGTTAAACCGAAAATGTAAGTTATTTATAATAAATAACTTGCATCCCATAGTATCTTATATATTTGTCTCAGTTTATGCTGAGTAAAAGCTTATCCACACTCCAGACAATGGCAGCGAAAAAATACCCCTAACAATGGCACATTCAACCAATCTTATTCTTTCAAATCTGACATTTCAGAACTCTAACTCATTGGATAAGAATTGACTCGAAAACAAGGTTCTGCCCAAATAGTAAAAATAAAAATAATTTATATTTTAATATTTATTATGAATATGAATAAATACCTGGAGGCAAGGACACTATGATCTATTTTCCGTTTGCGAGGATTGATGGGTTTTTGTTGTTCGTATTCATCAACTTCCATAGGTTCCCATACCTCCACGAAACCCCAGTACATAGTCCCGTCGCCACAGACGACCTCCATTGGCTCCATGATTTATGACATTTAGGATCTGAAAAAAAAAAAATAAGAACAAATAAATATCAAAATAATAAAAATTAAAATTATATTGTTACATTCTTCCAAAAATTTTCCGAAGAACAGATCCTTTACAGGAGAATTGAATATATTGTAGTAAATCAATTTTAGCTCTGGAAGTGTATCTCTGACTATTAAGATCGTTAAACAAAAATCTATTTAATCCAAAGGACAGGGCAAACTAATTTTTAATAATATATAACAAAAAATAAGCACAATTAAGAATTTAAGTTCAACTCAAGATTCGCCTTTGTCTTGATTTTTATAACACTAGGGAGTTTGCCTCGTTATTAAGACTGTAGGACTTTCAAACAAATCCATTTTATTTATAATACGATACTGTTATCCTGTTCCTTAACGCAGAGCTCTTTATGATCTGGTCAGTGGTTCATTTCCCATCCTGGGCAATAAATATTTAAATTATATCAACTACTAATTAATTTGAATAAATATGGACGGAGACTAAATGGATTCAGACTGCCGAAAAGTTCAGGTTTACCTGTCATATTTATTTATAACATTTAGCGTTGGTTTTAAATAAATTTTATTTGACTGACAAAACTCACAACCCATGATTTATTTGTAAGTCTTGAAATATTAACTCTCCTTTTTTAGAAAATAGACGCCTGTAAATTTCCTAATAAAAATCCATCAAAATATATAAGCATTCGTATCTATATATATATACCTACTATTCCCCTCAAAAGTAAGTGGAGAGACTTCATCTTTTGTTTCGTCTTAATGGTTAATTAGGAGAGCTATCTGAAATTCAAAATAATCAAATTTCATTTTTTATCTATTATTAAATTTAGTATTTTCGGAGTCTCTATTAAAACGAAACCAAAGATATAGTTTGTCCAATTACTTGTGAGGTGGGATAGTGTATGCTAAGATGGAGGAGTCGAAACCTTCTAAAAATTAAAAAAGTCAAAAGATAAATAAAAAAGAGAAAATAAAACATATAGCGTAAATAAAAATGGATTTCGCATTTTATTACAAAAAGTTTCAACCCCCCCCCCCTAATTTCTTTATCGATGTCAAAATCCGGCCTTGCATATGGACAGACAGAACCAATTTCGTGCATTCATACAAACTCAAAATCTGTTTTTTTTTTTTTTTCTTACAATATTATAACATTCTTATTTTTTATTATCAAAACAATATATTTATTTATTTATTTAATTATATTTTTAAATAAATATTTAACAGATTTTGTTTATTCATAAATTAAGTTTAAAAAAAATTCAATAGGAAAAAAAATCTAAAATTAATTTTAATTATTAAACAACTTAACTAAAACAGTAAATATAGTAGAAAACTTACTTTATACCACACCAAATCAAAATAAATCAAAAAAATTATGGATGTTCCGAATTTATCTTGTTTTCACCATAACGTATAATTTAATAATGAACGGAAATAACTAATTACTACTCTAATCATTTCAAAACTAAATATTTATTTCTAAAAAAAAAATACAAGATTCTTTATTACAAATATATTTATTTTATTTTGTTATTTATTAAAATTACTTTTTATATTTATTCTATTTTTTAAAAATACATATTTTATTTTTCGAAATACTATTAATAGTTGTTAGGTTGATTTTTTTTCTTAAAATGGTTATCACTTTGAATAAATATTTTAATATATTAATTTATTCCATTTTATTGATAAAATAAAATAAAAACAAATATATATAATAAATCAAATTTCAGACAAATTCAAAATCTTTTATTAAGAAAAATATTTTTTGTAAATTTTTCATTACCCCACTATCAATGTAATGATTTTCATGGGGCCTGGACCCCTCTTCACTTTGGATATGTTTACACCATTTAGGGAGTATTATCTACGAAAATTTGGCCACACCCCCCTTACCCAAAAAAAGGCCGACTTTTAAATTAACTCCACCGAAATTTTTTTCGTTGGTTCGGGCAGTCCTGTCTTCTGCCATATGAAGACAGAAAATTTTTTCTTAATGTATTCCTTGAAATTTTAATAATTTCTGTATATTTCTTCTGAAGTTTATTTATTAATCTCATTCGTAATTAGGAGTGGCTCTATTTCAATTTTATAGCCCCCACTATTTTCACACACCATATTTTGTTATATAAAAACCAGACAATAATTTTTAAGATTATGGAACCGTGCAACTTCCTATAAAATTATGCCTTACGTGTTTTTTTTTTTATAAAGGGTAAATTTTTTCTACTATAATTTTTTAAATAATATTTACACCATACTTTGTCAATTTTAATTGTCCCGGGTCAAACCCACCCCTTTTTATTCTCGCTATCCTATTAAGACCATAAATTTAGGTTCGATTTTGTAACCGCGACCTCGTCGAATTTGGTGTAAAAAACGATGAATATTGGGCCCAAAAAAATACAAGAGGCAATTCAGCTGGGTCCTTAAAATATTAATACAATATATAGGTATATATAATTTCTTTTTATAGATTTTTTTTTATTTGTTACAGAAATCATTTTTGACGGAAAAGATCACTTTTGGATAGATCATCGATAACTTATGAAAATATTAATATTATCGAATAAAAGAAGAATAAACATATATATATATATATACAAATCAAGAGAATTACATTAAAATAAATGAATACTTAACTAGTGTCTTTTTAGTGGATTTTTTTCTCCCTATTAGTGGAATGCAACTTTTAAGAGTTGGCAACAGAATGAAGAAAAAATGCTTCAATGTATATACAATTTTTTAATAAGAAAAAAATTATAATTATATTTTTAATATTGTTTTTTTGATTGAAGAAATTATGAAAATTGAAAAATCTTTATTTTATTAACATTTGTTTATTTTTTAAATTTAACGAAAAGATGGCGTAATATACTAAAAACGAAGAAGAACATTCAAAGTAAATATAAACTTTTACTATATTTTAATTAATTAATTTATTAAATATATTCCAGAAACCAGAATTTCAAGGAACATATTAATTCACTTAACGATCATGTATTTTTACTTTATTAAAGCTTTCATATTTCCTTAGGCTACTGAGATGCAAATAACTTGAGGGGTGGCCAAGAAGGGATGGTAGTGGCGTAGCCTCCTTGAGGCATTTGAGTAACTTGCTAACTTTAAATGTCCTAAGCTAAAATCATTATCCCTAAAACTTTTCTAGTTTTCTTTAAAAATAAAACAAGTAATGTTTTCTAACCTAAAACTTAAACTTAATCAAATTTCGGGATACCGCCCTTGAATAAATAGCCAATATTTTTGGAGCTATTTTTCCCCACCCACTCTTACTCCCATTTCTATCCATGTTCTTCTTTTGGCCAGGAGACTTAATTTTTCCACTTAATTTAAATCTCAAGGTCTCATAATTTTTCTAGGGCTTCTTGCATTTCTTTGCAATTTCTTTACCGATTATTTTTTCTTATCAAGTTCAAATTCACTATTTATGCATTACCATCTCTCAGGTTTATTCAGTTGAGTGTTGATTAATCGTCTTATTATCTCTTTCAGATAAATCCTTGGCCTTTGACGCTCTATGGTCATTTTAATCTACTTTGCACACCTAACTACTTTGTATTCCAATATTTCACCGATATTTGGCCTCTTCATTAAATAAAGAAATTGACTTGTTTGAGACGTAAGGAAAAATTAATTATATATTTTGATTAAATTAAAAAAAAAAAACAAATTAGTTGATAGGTAAGTATATTCAATATCTATAGAATTATTCTCAATCAAAGATTAGATTTCGTTTAAACTAATCCAGATGGTAAATTTAAACTATCCATTAATTGACTCTAAACTCTCACTGACCATACTACAAAGGATAATTTGCACTCGACCTCTGTTTAAAATATGATTTTTCAATCATGCGAAAATACCAACATAATGTTTGAATGCATTTTGATTTATTTATTCATAAAGTTAGTAGTTTTTATTTGAGAAATTTTTTAAAATAACTTGTAATTAATAATGTATTTACCATATCCCATATCAGATAATGTTTCTCCACGGTCTCCTGATTGGAAAATCCAAAGATCGGCTGTAAGGAAGAAGACATGGACAAGTAGTGAGGAAGACCTCGAAGATTCACCAATTAACATCAGCGTAGTAGTTCTCAGTCGCCAGGATTGGAAAAAATATTGTAGGTGAAATCATTGAATGAATTTCGTCATCTGAAAAGAAAAAATTCATATGATCTTATTAATCTTAATACATGATGATAATTACTGATAAGAGACCATTCTGACCATTCTCATTTTTCTTAAAATTTGGGAAAATAATCTCCTCCAATGAATATGCTGTATTCAGGTTTGTATGAGTAATTATAAATAATTAGTTTATGAAATAACTGCTATTTTTGAAAATAAAGCTTTTTTACTAATTATCATTATTAAATGCAAATATTTTCAGTTTATTTTGCATAAAATACGTGTCGACAGCTCATTCTGTGGCCTTTTCTCTGGTACAATTCACATAATAATTACTGAGTTTTATATCTAGAGATCTATAATTGATATACACCCTTATTGATCTTTAGATATAAGAGTCTGTAATTAATATCTCAATTATACATGAAGACCACAAAATGAATGGTCAAAATGTATTTTATACATATTTCAGTTAAAATGAAAACATTGTTTAAAAAAAAAAAAAAACTGCTACTTGAATTTTCATTAACACTATTGTCACCAACAAAATAGACCCTTTTCATTATTCTCCATGATTAAAAATAAAAAAAAAGCCACTTTGTGCTAAATTTGTAGAAAATGGTGGAAGAAGCAATTTGTAAGGCATTTCGACACATTTGGCCAAACAACATCCTGAATTCACTTTATTCTATCGTAGTAAAAAAAACACAAAGGCCGAACTCTGTTACTATTTGACATATCTATTTGAAATTTTGTATAAATGCTTTTAAAGAAAAAGGTCAGAAATAATTTCATAGTTAAGATCTGTGCACTATCACTAATTAAAGTCATTATTATTAAACCCCAAATATATAAATCAATAAATAAATAAATATAAATATCCCTTTTTGTAAGACTTTATCGTGATAAAGAATGATTGACATATAAAATTAATGTAGATTAGTTTATTAATTAAAATTTCTATAGTCACACTACATAAAAAATAAATATAGATTATAAATATTTTGTATACAAATCCTAAAAAAAAAATTATATATAATAATAATCTAATTGATGGAAAAGCCTTGAAAACTCGCAAGTCCAAATGTCTACAAACCCTTTTCGCATTTAAGCATTCAAGCGAAGGCAAGGTTGGGTTTTAGATTTGGAACGAGTTGTGCCTACCATGGGTCCGAAGTGGTTAAAACCCTCGAAAATCGGCCTCTTTTCGGGGTCGGAGGCCAGAGGGTGGGTGATGGTGGCTAAAGGGTGGGACAACACCAACTCTACTTGCAAACCACAACCACGAAAACCATCACAACTACAAGCGCATTGGTCTTGTATAATGCACGCCGCTTGCTTGGACCAGCATGATAAGATTGATCCAGTTTATATATATATATATATATATGTATATACAGCCTATGCGTGTGTGTGTGTATGTATTTTGAGTGTGTAGTCATACCCAACAACATGCCACAACGAAATATCGATTTATTTAGACAATATGTCGATCATTCTTTATCACGATAATAAAGTCTATTCAATTAAATTAATTGAAAATTTTTTTAATGTGGGGAGACTTTTATAAAGAACTATTTTTTTTTTTAATATTTTTCAAATTTGTTCCTTACTTGTGAAAAATATATCTTGAATTTTAATAAAAAACAAAAAGATATATATTGGAATAGATTATAGTATATCCTCCCCCGGATCACTTGTTTATTAATATTTTTAATAAGACATTTTAGATCAATTTATAAATTTAAATTAGAAATTTTTCTTTAATAATAATAAAAAATTTGAAAACGGAAAAATTCTGCAATCTAAAATCCTAGCTGCAGCCATATATTTTTTGTAGTGGGGGGGATTTGGAAATGTAAAATTTATGATATAATATTAATATAAGGGCTCGGAAAAATATATATATATATAATATAAATAAAATTATATATTAAATTTGATATTTATTAAAAATAAACTTAAATATTTAAAAAAGGTACCTGCTGAGGATGTGACAACAAGGTTTTGAAAATCATTCACCCGGAACAAGTACTTTACTGAGATTGTTTTCCATGCTGAGGCTGTTGTCCTACACTTGGGCCCTTATTTACAAACATTCCTAAGAAAAATCTTATCGAAAATTTTTCTGTTTCTTAATATATAATCTCATATATTAAATTTTTTTGATTGAAATTAATATATCTTCCTTGTTTTAATTAAATTTAATTAAACAGTTAAGACAAATGTTAACTTAAGAGATTATTTATAAAAATTCATAGTAAAATTGTCCTAAGTTAGGATTTTTCTGAGGAACATTTATGAATAAGGGCTTGGTGTGTTCACTTTTCATTTTCACTTTCTATCGTTCTCATTTCAGTCAAGTGCACATTTAGGGCGGATGGCTACTACATTAAATTCACAGTATAAATTTAGAGCGAATGGACATCAAGGTTTTTTTTTTTTGGGATTTTTTCAAAAACAACTAACAATTTTGATTAAAATTCATATATCTATATCAAATTATAAGAGCTCAAAGATATTCTAATCGTTTTCCACTTCAAATTTGTCAAGCCCTACTTTTTTTTTATAATTTTGTCAAAAACAGATTAAAATTCATATATATATATATATCATATTAGATCTTTAAGATGCATTAATCATTGTATATCTTAAAACCATTTGAGACTTTACTTATTTACTTAATCTTTATTTTAGTTTAAATAATATCATCCTGAAATACCATATTTCTATAATTTCTAAGAGATTTTCTTTTTTTTTTTTAATTCAAATTTTATTATCTTTCTATTTTACTCAAATTGCCTTACTTTAGGCATTAAAAATTTGTTATTTCATTCATTAAATTTAAATAATGTAAAAGAAAGCCTGGACTTAATCAACTCAATTTTATCAAATTTAAAAATCATCGGTTATAATTTGTTCCATATAAAAAAAACATCATTTCAAAGTAACTTATCGTAAATTCGATATTATCGATTATTTAATATCAATATCTCGATAAAAAAAAAACAAAAATAATTAACCCACTATTTAAACTACGATTATTGAAGTAGAGTCTTAGTTAATTAATTAAAGGAAATTATTAATAAACCAATATAAGTTTTTATTTATTCAATAAAACTATAGTAAGTTTGTTCTTTTTAACAAAGATTTACAATCAGAGTGAGGGTTATGATTTTTAATGGATTTATCGTTTCTTTTTTTATGTAATAAAACAAAATTATTTAAAATAATTTAATAATATTCATCTTAATGAATAATGTGAATTAATATATTGTTGTATTAAAGTTTTTATCATTTATTAAATATATATTTTTTTGTGTAGCAATATAAATTTTATTTGAATATTATTCGATTTTTCTCATATATTAACTAAATAAAAACTATCTGCATATAATGAATTTACTATCAAGGTCAAAAAAAAAAAATAATTCAAATAAATTTTTAATAATAACATGAACACTGGACAAACTACAGTAATATTTTTTTTTCGTTTTAACCACCTTTTTTTTCAGGGTCATTTAATTAAAAAAAATTACTCCGTATATCTTATTTCTCTAAGCTTCTGATTAGATAAATATAAATGACTGATTGTTGTCTGTTTTCATTTTATTATAGTACAAAAACTCTTCCAAAATAATAATAATAAAAGGAACTTAAATTAAAAGAAAAATGAAGAACAGCTCAAAAGTAAAATTCGAAAAATTT
>JAAAKE020125903.1:0-34448 GCA_010014785.2 Anisolabis maritima
GGGGGGGGGGGGGGGGGGGGCGGGCACCCAGAGGGAGAGCTCGAGGCCTCAGATGGAAACTATAATAATTATTTTTCAATAAAAATTCTTGTTTGGTTTGTCTAAGTTTATCTATATTTTTTTTTAATTCCAAAATAATTGACTCATTTGGGATTAGATAAAGAAATAATTGGAATTTACTTTTTAATATAAGTATAATAAGTATAAAGAATAAATTTAGGTAAAAATATTTATAAAAAACTTAGTTTTGAATAAAAGAACAATAATTTCATATAGGGCGGTATTTGTTTGTTGATTTTATTTCGATATAGGCTACCTTACTGGCTGACTTCCTCCCTTTTCACATAACTCTGATCTGTGTTCAGCCACCCATCTCATCGTAAAGATTTGTTTGTTGAGTGTTGAGCGACCGAGAGGTCATCTCGTATCTCCACGAACAAACTTTTTTATATATTAAAAAAATACAGGGTATATTTATATATATGATGAATATTTTAAGTTGACGTTCATATAATTTTGTAATTAGTTTATGAATAAATGTATAATTAATTTTTGAGAATAAAAAAAGGTCATAATCAATCTTCCGACACTTCCTCCCGAACAAATGACGAGAATGCCGGGTGCGATTCTTAGCTTATTTTCCTTAAATTTAATCAGCTCTCTATTTAAATGATTAGCACAAAGTGCTATTAAAATTTGCAACTCTAAGAGCATGAATGTTAAAACATTTTTTTAAATTTAAATGTAAAAAAAAAGAACTGGAAGCATTGGCGTTGTCGTTCTGATTGTAAAAAAAAATTTGTTAATTATCTCTATCTATTGGAGAAGATGAGATGTGGCTGTCTAATCTCTGCCCAAAACATTAGCAATTAAAAAAAATTATTTAATTTTGTATTTCATTTCTCCTGGATGCATTCCTAACCTTCTAGAAATATCTCTCTTTTTATTCCCGCTCGCTGTTCATTAGAAATATTTTAAAATGATCATCTTCTCAAAAAATCAATGATCTGCCATTTGGCTTATTTCCACCCCCTCTACAAAACTTTACAAATAATGGTACATAAATGATTCATTCGAATCGAAAAGTCATAATAATTGATAGAGAGAATTGTTGATGAATTATTTTTATTATATATGAAAGCCCGGTTGAGATGTCGGCTTCTCAATACTCGCACTAAAAAGGCTCCGCAAAATTTGCTTGCTCTGATTAAATGACTCCATCAAACGATTTTATGATTAAGAACATTAAAAAATTCCATACTTATTTAAGCAAATAAATTTTTTCTTTCATCTTCGATCCCGATGAAGCTGATCATCTAACTTTGGTAAAGAAAATATTTTATCTTTATGTAAATAATAATAAATAATAATATGAATAGTAATAATAATTATAAGCAATGCATGAAATAAAAGTGCAGAGTGATGATCTGTTCTCTGTTAAGACATGAGACAGATGATGTTTGTTCTTGTTGTTTTTTGTTGTTCCGTTTTGTTGTTCTGCTGATGTGTTTGTGGCTTGTTTCTGTTGGCCCAGGCGCCCTGCCCATGGTGTCCGCATCAGTCTTTTGCCTGCCTTGGGCATGTCGTTGTCTACTCATCTCCTCTTATTGCTTGGTGTCCATATGGGGGCTTTATAAGGTATCGCCTTTACACAGTGTGCATGTTGCTAAATAAATTTTTTATAATCATCGTCCACTGGGATGAAAACAAACGCCCTCAAAAAATGCTTTGTTTTAAACTTTTACACCAGGAAATTCTATTATACAATAATAAATAAGATTGAATTGAATAATAATTTAAAAAAAAAAATTTTTTCCCTCAAAGAATAATATTGTAGTAATCAAGACAAATAAAAAAGTGATACGAGGAACGAGGAAGTAGGCTATTTCCAAGATTCAAAAATTTGGTATAAGTTCTATTTTAAAAAAGGTCTAACAAAAACTGTGTCGATAAAAAAGTGCTTTCCTATATTAACGTTCAAATTAACATAATAAGGCCTAAAGATAAAATTTTGTATTTTTAGAGTTCTACTTTTTCCTCATAAACATTTTGATTTATAAAAAGTAATTTATTTAAAATAATTATTATTTATTAATCAATTTTAAAATTACCAACTTTCTGTAAGGGGGTGGGGGTCCGAGCAAATAAATTAAATAAATAATAATAATTAATAAATAATTCAAATGTAAAACTGATTAATATGCAAAGAACAAAAAAAAGTTGTCTCTATTGATTACTTGGTTTTAATAAAATGCTTACAATTCAGCTTATTTTTATCTAATATCGATGTTTCCAGACATGTTCATCATCAGGACAAGAGTCAATAAAACTAAGACTCTTGTTAAGAGAAGAAATGGGGAAGCTTTTCACCACGAAAGGTCATCCAAGGTCTATTTTTATTTTGCTTCGCCTTTTATAGATGAATATTTTTACTAAAATATTTTCTATTTAATTATAAGATTTAAATGTGAAGTATGAAGAAAGTAAAAAGAGGATCTCCAACAAAAGCAGTTCCGTCGTTAGGGCCTGGCACAGGGGCACTTGCCTCGAGAGCAACATTCGAGTATACGAAGATTTATGATCATAAATAGTTTCTATTTTCTCTATCCTTAAATAATTATATTTTTGTATTTTTTGGTATTTTAAAAATAACTTAAAATTTATAGAAAGATAAAAATAGAAGGCCTACATTTTCTAGCGTCGAGGGATGAAGCTAAGGTAAATTGACAAGCGCATCCCAGAAGTATGTAATTTTGCAACCCTTCTCCCCCTGTCAGAATCTCATTAAATATAAGAATTGGACGTGAAGTTGAAGAAAGGGCTTAAAGGGTTGCGCTCTCAAGGCGGAATTGAATTTTTTCACTTTCATTAAAATTCAATAGTAAATATTTTATTAATTATCCCCTCCCCTTCCTTGTGTGCTCCACTCATCGAGTAAATATGTTTCTATGTTTATTATCCAAAATTCCACAATCTCAGCTCCTTTTCTAATTTCTTACTATATTACTTACTGATTCTAATAATAATTTGAAAATAAAAATAATAATACTTCAGAGAGCCGGAGAGACGAGGCAAAGGATGAAATATACTGATAATTATTAAAATTGATTATTAGCAGCCGAGAATTCAAATTATTCTGCCATCATTAAAAGAAATTATTTCTTGAATTGATAATTATTTTAATAATTATACTTTTGAACCCCCCTCCCCAAAATAGTCCAAATAGCCATCTTTATACTAATTGGTAAAATTTATTTCAGGCTGTCACAGCATGGTCACCCTGGCAAAGGCGTCTCTGTTTTTTATTACCATTTTGTATGCGCCTCTTGTTATGTATACTGCGATTTTCATCATTCGGAGGGGGAGACCCTTCAAGTTTAATCCATGTCGTGCTCCAGGTACGAAAATATTTATTTATTTGCTCATTAAAACTAACTAAAATTAGAGAGAGAAAGTCAGAAATAAAAAATCGTTATTTAATGAAATTCTAAGTGAGTAATTAGTTTTCAAAAATAGTAAAGGATAAGGTCAAAAAATATTGATTTTATTGAACTAAATTTTTCTTAGTCACGTATGAGCTTTTTAATGATAATTGGATTGAAATAAGTGGTGGGGTCTCTTTTTTTTTGTGCGAGCGCAAAGGGGAAATTCCCCTAACAAAAGGGGCAAAAAAGGAACATTTATTTCTAGAGAGGAGGAAAGTAATTTTTTCCTCGTAAATAGCAAATGACTTCTTATAATAATTATAAATTTTTACCCCAAAAATTAAAATATATGATTGGTATAAATAGATAATATCCTTGAGAAAAGAATGCCCCCCCCCCCCCCTCCAACCAAAATAGAGTTTCTTCTTAAACTTAAATATGATACATTCAAAGAAATAATGAAAAAATACGTAATAATATAATATAAAAAATAAAAAGGTAGAAAATTTTCTTTCTTTAAAAAAAAATATTCTTTTCAAAAAATAAAATTTTCTGCTATAACAGGCAAGAAAATTTCAAATTTCAGATTTTTGTTCTTGTTATTAGCTCATAATAAATACTCACAAAGTTGAATATACTTATTACTTGGTCATTTGCCATTTTCCTCCTAATAAGTTGAGAACTCTCGCCCCAAACGGATTGATATTCAAGACCACATATGTAAAAAGTACCCAAAATTGTCGAGTTTAAGATCTCGGGTTGCATCTAATTCATTGCTTTGCGGAAGATAGTACTCTGCACTCAGAGAGGGGGGAGTTTCCTCTTCGACCAGTCGCCAGGAAATTGTCTTCAATTAAAGACGATCTCGGCATCTTAGAGAAATGGGGATCTTTAAATCATGTCAAATTCAACTCCCAAAAAACACACTGTTGTCTATCTAATTTCTAAAACAAAAATAGATCATCGGCTCGCCCCCTCCTACTGCAATTATATTCTGGAGTTTAAGGACTCGCTTTGTGTTCAGGGAGTGACAATTTTTTCAGATCTCTCCCAGAAGGACCATTTCTTCGGTCGTTAATTCCCTACTAGGAAGCTTGGTTTGTTCTTAGGATTTAAGCATTATTTCTCGCCTCATCAACTTCTAACCCATTAAAAAGCTCAGTTTGGTGTCTCGAGCATGGGTCCCACTGTGGAAAGGAGCCGCACACTCTGTCTTTCTCGATAAAAAAAAGTGCAGAGATGAGCCTCTTATTGCATTCCTGCAGTCATTGGATCTTATAAGAGGTGTCTCTGCACTGACACTTTTTTCTATAATTATTACCATCATTCCGCCAAAAGGGACGTTTCTCAAAGACAAGAGAGACATCGTCCCGACATCCCTATCCTTGTCGTTAAAATTGTGACTAGTAAAACTAGCCAATTCTAGTCTTCCTTTGTTCCCATGACCTCCTAATTTTCCCCAAAACACAAATCCTTCAAATCCAACTTCGACAAGCATCTTTCTTCTTAAATGTTCTTTTTGATTTTTCACACTCTTTCTTACTCTTTCCTGGTTACATGTGATCTCTGGACATCATAGACATCATAGATTTTTTGGACCTTATGCGTCCATTTTCAAAAAAAAATAGATGAATCCTAAGAGCAGCCTATCCAGCTAGTCTTCAGAACATTGTTAAAAGCGAATTCCTTTATTTTATTTCAGACACCTTCAGCAAAATATGATCAAAGTGGAATGAAATTTTACCTCGCGGCTTAGGTTTACCCACTCATTGTGGATCTATTGCCCGTCCCTCACAAAGAGGAGGTGCCAGGATAGGATTTGGGAGTAAAAATCCAATTGTGAAATATAAGTGTATGTAGCATAATTTTTAAAAAGTATATGGATGTACATTTGATAATTATTTAATTTTATTTCTTGACTTTCAGTTAAAAAAATCAATATTTTGTTTTGTAAATGGTTTAATCAGTTGAAATCATCTAATTCTATTTCTAAAAATAAAACGAGTCCATCAATTTCAAATATTTTCGATTATAAATACCGACTCCTTTTGAGGTTATAACCGCCCATGAAAAAAAATTAATTTTTTTTTTAATAAAAGCAGGGGCGCAAACAAAAAAATATTTTCATTTTGTATTCCACCACATGAGTGGTGATCTTTAGAAAAACAATTATTGTGATATTATTAATATTAATAAATCAAATGTTTCGTTTTTCATGGGTAGTTCACTTATTAGATTTCATCAAAAATATTTTGCCATTGAATCTATGCCACACATTACTTAAGAGATTTATTATGAAATAATTAAATCCAGTCTCTCTAGGGCAAGTTGAGTCGAATGGTAAAATATTTGTTAATGTAGTATTTATTATTTTAATTGGTTGTTTGATTTAGGATTTAGTTTCTGGCTTCGGTGGTGCAATTGGAGCAATGCATATACCTGAGAAATGGTTCCCAGGCATGATGGACTTTTATCTCAATTCGCATAATATTATGCATGTTCTGGTCGTGATGGCAGTATACCATATGCACCAAGCAACAAGTCGAGACCTTGTCTGGATGGCACATGCCGAATGCCGTCAGCACCAGACATCCTTTTTGGAGAGGGCTTTAGGAAGAACGGAATTATAGAAAAGAAGAATTTCAAGAAAAATGGCTCACTATTTTTGATAATATGATAGAGATTTTTAATTTTTTAACTTAAATGTTTTTTAACGAAATATTTAGCAAGTATTGTATATATATAAAAAGTTGAAAACATTTTAAAAATACATCTCCTTCATTAGATTTTCACTTTCTCTATTATATACATAGTTGGCGATTTGGAAAAGAGATTGGGAGGTGATTATACACAGGTGATTGAGGGAGTATCTGGGAGGAGGACCAACCAAACTATAAAATAATCTAATTCTGATCTTTATAAATAAAAAAAATTTATATATTCTTAAGATATACTGAGAGCATGAGCGTAGCCAGATATTTTGTTAAATGGGTGGTGGGAGGGTTACACTTTTTTTCCAAGGAAATTCCATATCATTTCCGGCAAAAAAGAGTGAGTGTGCTTAATATAATTTGTGACCGTCTTTTACCTAAATGGAATAAAATTCAGTCTCATTAATTTTTTTTGCTACGCTCATTTGCTCCCCTGTAATTTTTTCCTCCTAGTTCTCCCCTTCATGGTTAGTATGGCTAAAAATATGAGTAAAATAATTATTTGTTTGCGAATGCGATAAATTGACCCCTCCATTTAGAGATAATTAAAAAATGCTAGACAATTAGAGTTGACTACGAAAATATGATCACGAACAGATTAAAGAGATGACAGGCGTTTGGTTTGGTTTACCCCTCGCTTAGAAAATAAACAATAAATAACCCCCCATCAATTTTTTAAAATAAAAACATTGAACTTCTCTCTTCTCTAACTAAAATATATAAACAATAGGACAGAAATTGTTTTTATTTATTATTTCCAACATCAAAATCCCCTCCCTAAAAACGAATCCTGTGTGCGCCAATGAAATCATCTCTAAGTATAATACCAACTCCAAAAAATATTCCATATTCTTCATTAAAATTCACACAAATAATTTGATGGTAGGTCTGATGGAAAATACTATTTTATTTTCCACTATCCATTGGCAAATGATTTGAAATTTATACACTAATGAATTGACCATATTAATATTAGTTTTCGGTGTATCTTTTTGAATTTCTACTTTTAAAAATTCAAAAGAGCTCACACCTTTAAAAAATCATTTGCTGATGATATAAAAAAATTATTACCTACTTTTCCATCAAACACTTATTGTCCGAGTTTATCCATTTTTAGGGTAAGTTGATAGAATGTGAATTACAAAGAAAAAAAACGGTATATGTATCCAATTAAGAACTTGGTTATAATAATTCACAATCGTTGCAAACTGTTAATATATTTTTGATGAAACTTGGAACATCAAAAACGTTCTACACATGTAACAGTTGGGACTGGTCTTGTGTGTAAGAAGGTATGACCGAGAGATGAGATATATATAATTTTTAATGTTCTGAGCTCAAAATTTAACTCAATGTTAATGGGCTTATTTTAAACTTCGAAATGATCCATTTTTATAGAAAAAAAAAAAACAACATATTTTTAAGTTGGGTCTCAAGACCGATTTAGCTCAAAATTTAGTCTTCAAACGCATATCAAATTTCAAGCCCGTTCCCAAGTTATCATGTTCACAAACTGATCGACTTTAAGTCAAAATTAAATTTTTTGGATATAGAAGATGTTAGAATCCATTGAAAACGGAAAATTTTAAAGCTAAAGCTTTTCACTCCTCTTTGGAGATGGAAAAGCACAAAATAATTCATAATAAAACACTACAAATTACAAATCGCCATCTATGCTATTATTATATATATATATATATATAGTGGTAGCTGAGATTTAAAAGGAAAATCCTTTTAAAGTTCAAATGACATCTTGGTATGGAATAAAACTGTAAACCTCCAACTCTTTTTATATTATAAAAAATGCATGACAGTTAAGTGCATTTACTAACCATTTCAAATATTATTAATAAAATATATTTGTGAATTTGTGAATTTAATTAATTAGATTTTAATATCTTACTTAATTTCTTCCTGAAATATTTGTGATATAGTTATTTATTGGTTTGTATTTTGATTTATAATTTTATAAACGATTAAATTAAGAAATACACTAATTAAATTGGTTTTTTTTAACAAAAACTTGACAGTCCCAATCCAAATTATTAAAAGAAACATGAGATTTAAACTATTTTCGACTTACGGCATAAAATTTTTAACTATTCATATATGGTTAAATAATTATTTTTACTTACGGGTTTTTCAGTTTTTTACTTTCTCGTATACGTAGTATAAAAGTATTGTATTGGCCAAAAGTTGAATCTTGAGAATTTGATTGTTCTTGAGGTTTTGAACCTCTCTGAATCGGAAAATAACATTTTTCAAATTATCTCTGTGTGTATGTTCGTTAAAACGATAACTCGATCATGCTTCACTGTAAATCAACTAAATTTTATATACGTTTATTAGAGCAAAATCATAATCTCTATCAACTTTTAGAGTATTTTCCATAACGGGAAGAGATACTTTACCTGAGACGTTTTTCTAAAAATCGTAATAACTCATCTATATATGTGTATACAAGAAAGTCAAGGGAAAGCCACTTCCGGTTTATTTTACGGAAAACGAGGCTGAAATTTTATATTTAAGTTAGGCACCTCGATGTTTTTGAATAAATTAGACCAAAGGGTACTAGTACTTTACTGATGTACTTTTTTAGTTTTTTTTTATTTTATTCAAATTCGATCTATCGATTTTGATTAAAATGCATAAAAAAATTATTTATTAGATGATATTTGAAAATCCTTATTCCCCTAAAAATTGTTTGGGGCCCACTCTTGTACGTTTTTAGTTTTTTTTGCGATTTTCTCATAAATTACTCTTACGAAATCGATTCAAATGGTTGTTTTGTTTGTCTATTAAACGGCTACCTAGGGGGCCTGAAGCAAAAAATCTGGCGTGACAGCATATCACTCAGTTTTCCTTACCTTAGGTAAAAGAAAGTTGTGTGATGTGAGTTTTTCACACCATATTTTTTTGTTTATGAATTCCGTTGACAGTATTAAAAAGAATTGAAATTTTATTTAACATGAACAATTTTCAAGATAACTACTAATTTCACCTGGTATAAGGAGAACTTTGTTTATTTCCGCAAGAAAAAATATAAATAGATTTATTGAAAAAAGTAATTTAGCGAACAGATGTTGTTGTTCTCTTGAATATGTATATCTAACTTTTCAATTTTTGGCTTTTTAAAAATTTTATTGTGAATATAAATGATATCTAAATATATCTGTCTTGAGCCATATTCAGAGAATGACTTTCTTATTAAGGTGTTTTCGAGATTTCTTTCCAGTTATATAAATCATATTATTTTGTTCTTCAAAATGAACAATAAAAAATATAATTTAACTCTTTTTCAAATTCTTCTATTATTCTATCGAAGAAATGAGCAAAGAAATAAATAAATGTCCAAAGATTGTTTTTCTGTAATTTATTTAGAAAATTAACCATATATAAACAAAATAATTTTTCTTTATTCGTGTTAATTTTTAAATTTGATATCATCCCGATTATTTTGTAATTATTTTGTGTTTTATTCATCTATTAAAAAAAGAAAGAAAAATTAAATTAAATTAAAAAATTATTCTTTAAATTAAATTAGGAAAAAATGATTATTACCAAGATTAAATGGCTAGCTTTGTGTTAACCACATAAAATTATGTTAGGGTTTTTAAGAACTCATCAATGTGTAAATATCGGATTCCTGTTGAAAGATTAGAAGAGAAAATAATAAATATCAATAAATGATTTTCTAAAAAAGAAAAATAAAAATTTATAATTACCAAAAAAGTCTGAAAGCGAGGAACGTCCATAAATGATTTCCATTCCTTCAGAATCGACTAAAGGTATGGCTTCATTTGGAGAAGTATTTCCCATGAGTAAAGTAAGATTTGAGCCCTCTTCATGGGTCGAGTCACAAATAAAATATTTACAGCACTCTAAAATTTTAACAAAAGTCCTAAAAAAATAATGATAAAAATATGTTATAATTTAAAATAAATAATTATTTTTTTACATTTTTTAATCAAAAATGAAACAAGAAATATTTTTTTATATTATATAGTTAACCTAGAAAAATCACTGATTATGGAAATTCTGGGCTTCAGCCCGCCATGAACTTAAAAAGTTTGGAACGCTATTTTAAGTCATTTGGCTTGTAATTCAATGAAGGAAGTTACTGACTTTAGAATTTAAAAATTTTTAAATTTCAAAAATTATTTTGCCTCCATAAATGACAGACAGTAATTGCCTTCAATTAATTACAAACCTGGTTTAAAGTAGGTCTTTCAAACTATTTAAGTTGATTGGGCGCCTAGATGCCCAGAAGTTTTGTCGCTTCTCCAGAATATGAGTAAAAATTTAATTATTTAAAAAATGACATTTCCCTCACACTGCGCCTGAGAGTGTTCATTTACTTGTTGAAACGCCTTTAAAATAACAAAATTACTTCATACAGTTTCATTTAAGAAATAGACAAACGATAACTTGGACAAAATATAAAAATAAAACATAGTGTTCTATATATTCAATGAATACTTATATTATAAATGTCTGAGATAAATAATTTTAATTTGATTTAATATAATAACTCACCGAGATTGCTTATCTTTTTTTTTTGGATGCCCAATAAAAGAGGTAATATTTTGGGATTCATAAGGTCGTTGGACACGTATGAATTTATTGCCGGATTCTAAAAGATATTCAAGGAATCGAATGGCTTCACGAGCAGCAGACAGGTCGCGTTTGTGAGCATCTAAATCCCTTATAACTAAAAAAAGAACAATTATTTTAAATAAATCGTCGCTTTAACTTTTGAGATATTTTTTTGGGAAAGCTATATATTTTTAATCTTTTATAATTTTTTTGTTAATCATATAATATTTGTTTTAAAGAAATTGTCGTTTTTTAAAAAGCTTTGTATTTTTTTAAGATGTTGATTAGTAATTTGATTTTAATTTTTTATTTCTTTTTTTTTAAATTCCTGATTAGAAGTTGGCAACGCAACTGAGCCTAATCAAGCAGATCGCAAAGCCTGTCACTTGATGTTTGGGGCAGGGAGAGAGAAGAAATACTAATATTTACAATACACCAGGTATATTAGCTCGGACAACTCGTGGTTGCCAGAAAAGTACTAACCATATTATGTAAAGGTGTATTATGAAGAAAAAAATTATCAAATATATATAAGGAAAAATTCAGATATTCCAAAAAAAAAAAAAACATAAAGTAACATGCAAGTTTTATGTTTATGAATTTCTTTTTTTTTTATATCTGAGCTTTTTTATTCAAATTTATGAATTTTTTTCTGCTCTGTTATTCACATTCTGCACAAAAATCCTAATTCTAGCTATAATAATAATCATACGAGAAATGTATAATAAACATATTAAGAACGACTATAATTTATTGTAAACCAAAAATATAAATGTAAATTTGAATCAATTAGGAAAAATAATTTCATAATAAAAATTTAAAAGTACTCACCAATATCAGGAACTATAATAATGCATTTTTGTAGGGTAATAAGTTGCTTCACGGTTTTTGAATGATCTGTTAAAACTGAGCAATCGATAGTAACGTAAGGAGTTATCGAAGGATTTTCATTACATTCAAGTTGAGTTTCAAGATTTTCTACTTGATGTTTTAAATAGAGTTGGCCAAGATTATGGAGTAATTTTTCCCGTGCTATTTCTTGTGGTTGCTTATATTCTTGTGTATTATCTCCTTGACAATAAGGACTCTTAACATCGAAAAACAAAAAGTTAACTTTTAAATTAAAACGTTAAATTAATGATTAAATATATACTATAAGATATATGGGTAAGTGGAAATATGAAATTCATAATGTCATTTACAATTGATTGAGAGAGCTTGTAATTACTATAATTATACGATATTAATTTTCCCTTTATATGCCAAAGTAGAAGTCACCTTGTGTATTGTAAAACAATATTTGAGAGAAATTAATTCTCATATAGGAAAAAAATTTTATTTCAATTTAATAGGAAGAAGCAGGGTGGTGTAGACTTTCAAAGGATGGAAAAAGAAAACCAGGGGTTAATTTCCCCCCTACGCCCTTTATTTCGAAAATATTTCGATTCAAATAACGTGTTATAGTTCGGGTTAGGAATAAAGGTCGTAAGATGGACGGATTAACTGCTGACTTTCTTTCTTCATCCTTTGAAAAAAAAAAAAAAATTTATTTGCCCAGAGCCCAAATAAGAATTCTGGCTATGCTACTATAGGTGATTATATGAATAATGGGTGAGCGATAAAAATAATCTGTTCCACTTACCCCAGTCTCTCTTATTAAGGAATTTTAATTTTTAAATAATACTAATACTTACTTGGGGCGGGGAATTGATTTCTTCTTCAACAATTTCAATTTCTTCGGAGTCAATATTGTTCTCAGATTTAACTAATCGTAAAGAAAAAAATTCTATATATTCTGCTGGTTTAGTGGTTATGTTCATATCATCATAACTCATCTGATTAGGGGATAGTGAATATTTTAAAGTTATTCTTTCTTCGGGTGACAAGTCTAACGATATAAGATGATCATTCAAATCATTGTCGATAAACAATCCAGGACTCTCGTCTTCGTAAATATAACAAGGTTCTTCACCTCTTGACACTATCGATTCATGATCATCATCATAGATATAGTAATAATCATCTTTTGATAAATTAGAATTGTTGTCATTATAATAATAGTCGTCATCATCATTATCAATTTTCTTGGGTTTTATTATATCTAATTGATAGTCTTCGTATTTATGTTTTTCATCGAAACCTAAATTTAGTGAAACTGACGATTCAGAAGAGGGAAACTCTTCATAGCTCTGAGGAGGACTTTGTATATTCCAATGACGCTTGAAATTATATGGATCTATAACACCTCCAGCCATTAATAATAATTTGAATTCTTCTCGTTTATTTCGAACTTTCAAATCTGTTTCTTCTTCAAATGGGTCTTTTTCCACAATAAGTGAATCATATTGAATCATTTGGCCAGATTTTCTATTTGTATATACATCTTCTACTAAATAGATATATGAAAACCCAAGAGGCGATAATAAACGGTGTGGAGTTTCAACAATAAATATATTTATATAAAATTCGTCAATATCTGACGTATCTTCCTTTGTCTTATATAAATCCAACGCTCCCTCTGAACAAACATATTTTTCTCTATCATCTTCCAAATAAAAAGGTGGCGAATCAATTCTAAACATTGGTCGACGTTGAGGAGATTCTAGGTAAGGTTCATAGGATACACAAGATTGATTATCTAATAAATCATTGTTTGACGTTTCTGGAGAAATCTCGTAAAGAGAGAACGCGGATTCTTGTGGTAATTCCAAAAGTGTTGTATTATTATAATCTTCTATTTCATCTTGATAGGGGGATTCTAACGTCTCATATATTTCATTATCCGCATTTCTGGTCATATCAAAATTATGTTGATGGAGAGATAATAGGATATTACCTAATTTATGAATTTTCAATATCCTTAGGAAACACTGAAAATAAAAAATTATAATTAATAACACTTTTTGCAAATAATATCTATCGAGTAAAAAACTTAGAAAGTCTAAAATTCAAAGGATCTCTTTATTAAATTTAAATTTATCATTAAATAATTTGTATGTTTAAAAGATGTCTAAGTTTATCTGAACCGATAAAATGGAGATTCTTATAAAAAAAATATGGAAGTTAGAGAGATTAAAATGTTGTTTAAAGTTTGAAGTTCCAAAGATCAGTGAATCACTTCCAATCATAAGGGGAGGTATCTACCAAGCGCGTAAACTTTTACACTCATCTATTATTTTGATGAAAACCCGGACGTTTTCCAGAATTTATTTAGTGATCATGAACATGGTTGCATTTATTTTCTTACATTTAGTTATTTTTTATTTGATTTTAAAATTTATTAATGGTTGAGGGAAGGAATTTAAGTTTATAAAAAAATTTTATCAAGTACCGCATTTGGAGAGGAAAGGTTTCGGTGTAAGATTTAATTTAATATCTTAAAAGAAAACAATACAATATTTAGAATTATATTATTTTTATATCAGGGACGGATCTAGAGAAATAGTGGAGCAATTGAAAAAAAAAAAAAAAAGGAAGCACTACTAACCAATAGTTAATATACTTGCTCCTCTTAGCCGGGGATCGTCCTTCTCCAAAACTACAATGCAACCCTCCTCTCTCCAAAGTTGTTTTCTGTATCCGTTCCTATTTTATATACATTATTATTGCTTAACACATCTAATTCTACTATTCTTATTGGATTTAATATCTTAAAATGAATTTTAGGATTAAAGCGCCCAATAATAAGTTTTTATACAAGTCGATGATTAATACTAATATTTTTGAGGAACAAACGCTTGTAATTTTAACAAAGGTGAAATTTGTAGATATACGGAATTGTAATTACATGCTACAAATAAATATATTGTGGAACGCTAGATTTTTATTTTGATAATAGGATCTACTTATAAATAATTACAAATGAAATTATTTATCTTGACAACACTTTGTTTTACCTTATATATGAAATATATATTAAGTATTGCGATCTCAAAAAATTCGAATTCGAGATTTTAACCGAAATATACATTTTGAGTCTAAAAAAAATGGATCTCGCAAAATGGTCTGTTTGTTTGTGTGTGTGTGAACAAGATTTCTCAAAAACAAAAAAAACATACAAAGCTTAATTTTTAGAATTAAGCTAGGTACAGTCGTCGCTTGCACCTCACTTTGTTAGTTTTTTCAATTTTCTCAAAATTAACTCTAACAATTTTGATAAAAATTAATATATCAATTATCTATTAGAGGATCTTTGAAATGTATTTCTTTTATCAGACCAAAATTGTCTGGAACCCACTTTATTGATGCACTTTTTTTTAGTTTTTTTTTCCAAATTTGCTTTAACGATTTTAATTAAAATTCATAAAACAATTATTTATTAGATGGTCTTTGAAGTGTATTCACCCTTATTCTTCCAAAATTATTTGGGGCCCACTTTACTCTTGAACATTTTTGGGTTTTTTTCTCTTAAAGTACCCTAAAGATATTGATTAAATTGGCTGTACATGCTTTCATTCAAAGATGAATTAGAGAAAGGTATCTAGGAGGCCCGATACAAATAAATCTTGTGTGACAGCACATCACTCAGCTTTCCTAACCCTAAGAGAAAGTTGTGTGATGTGCGTTTATCACACCAGATTTTTTAAGTATGGTCTTGTAATTTATAATGTATGGTGTTGTACTTACAAGTTACAAGAAAACATTTTGTAGATTATATTAATAAGAATCAAAATGTTAAAGAAAACAGTATATAATATGTCTTTTTAAAAGGTCTAGGAAATAAGAGGATTTAATTTATACCCATTATGAGGAATTCCTAATAGATAATTTATTTATGAAAAATAAAGAGAAAATTTAAAATAGTACTCCTTACCTCTTCAATTTTATTTAATTCATAACAAACAGTTCTGTTCCAAAAGAGGTCAGCAAAAGCTTCATGAAGAATTGGAAGCCCTACTAATAGAGTATCAGAAGTAAGAGGAACTGACTCATATACACTTAATAAATTATATGTTTTTATATAATTATATAAATTCGGATCTGAAATAAATTGAGTTAAATATATTAAATGAATAAAAAATAAAAAATTGTTTCATTTTTTAAAACTAACCATTCTCAAGAGAATCAATATCTAAATGTAGTAAATTAAGAAATTCAATAAGTTTAGTGAAAAATTCAGGAGTATGTCGAGAACAATCTTGAAGTAGATGTGAATCACAATAGAGCCATTGAAAACCGATATGAATTGCTTCGAAGAGTGTTTCTTTTTCTAATATAGATACGATATCTTGGATCTTTAAAGTAGAAAAACGTGGAAAATGTTCTAGTGGCTGTAAAGATTGAGAAGAAGAATCAGACATATAATCCGTCGAATTATTAGGTGGAGAAGTTTCTTCAGAGAGAGGTGATTTTTCTATTTCCGAACTATCATTATTTTGTGAAAGTTTCAACCTCGGTACCTCTACTCTGGGTTTAAGCGAAGATATTTTTACTTTTTTCGGAATTCTTTCCATAACTGGAGATAATTTTAATCTTAATTGTTCTGGAGTGGGTTTAGATAGAGATTCTTCTGAGGAACTACGCGAGGATTCTGAATATCTAGATTCTTCTTCTGAGAATCTAGGAGATATTTTTTCCTCTATATATTGATTTTTTTCTTTAGGATATGGAGATTTTTCTGTGTTACATTTCTCTCCTTCAAGATCTGAGGGTTTTTCTTCTTTCTGGTAGGTATCCTGTCTGGATTCTTTATCAGAGTCACTCGAATTTTCTTCATAAATTATATCTTTTGAGGTAATTGGAGAGTGGGGTAATTTTCTTTTTGAACGAGACTTTTTTTCATATGAGCTTGAATCTGGACTAGAAAGTTTTTCCTAAAAATAAAAATATATTAAGAATTAAAAATGCAATAATTTCTTTAAAAAACAATAATATCAAATGTGAAATTGAACTATTTTAGTAATTACTATATCTTATTCTATCTCTTTCCGAAAATATTTGATACGTTTATTTCTGGGTGAATTTAAATAAAGAAACAGACTTTGAGCAAAATATAACAAAACTTTTATTTATTGTTTTATTGTAAATTGAACATTCTCTAGCTTGTGGCTAGTTCCATAGTTTAGAAATTGTTGAACGGAGGCAGCAAAACTTACAAGTAGCATCATTCATGCCGCGCATAAGTTTTTCGTGTCTCACATTTTGTAATAATAAGTAAGATTTATTGAGTGTTGATTATTGAAAAATTCTTCCAGATTTTTTCTATTTGCTTATGTATTTGTAAAATATTTCTGGTCATTATGCTATCAAATAAATTACCTACAGGCTACAAATTGTCGTGCCACAACTTCATGTCAAACAAAAAACCAATAGCTAAATGACTGATGTTTTGATATGCGCACACTTAGATTAATATATCTCATATGCCTGAAATAATTTTTACATTAAAAAGAAATGTAGCAACTATTTTCCGACAGAGGAAGTAAATCATTTTATTCTGTACATATAAGCAGAGCTGGGCATATTTCAAATATATGTATTTTGTATTTGGTATTTCAAATAATATATGAAATTATTAAGTCAAAATATTTTGTATTTGAATTTTTTTTTGATATGGAAGCTTAAGGAACTTTTGAAATTAGCTAAGAAAATACTCAAACGGAGTTTTGCGGAGAATATATTACAATATTTGGAAGAATTTTGTTTACATCATTGGATGGTCAATGTTTTTATCGCACATCCAATATTATTTTATGGTCTTCTAATATTATTTTCTTTAAAACAACGGAAGCAAGATTTATATTTAAAAAATCGGGAATTATTTTAACAACATAATTATATGACTTATATAAACAATTTAAAAAATTCTATGATTAAAGTTCTGAAGCCAATGAAGCTATTTTGGCTAGATGTTTCCAACCAGATTTTAAATTAAGGTGGTTGATTTTGGAATCAGAGTGAAAAAGAATACAAAATCTCTGTGACAATACGATTGTTCTTGAGAAAAATTGTAATAGTGAATATTATAGAAAGTAAATATTTATAATTTTTTTCCTAATATAAAAGAATTTGATGGCTATATTTTGGAATGAAACTAAACTCCTATATCATTAAACGTGTCGTCTTTAATAAGATTATCATTCATACTCTCAGAGGACTGTTGTGATCTTATTTATTTAAAGCTGTAACGATTAATATGAGTGGAGATATCAATTGTTGTTTGAAATATCGATATAACATGGTCATTCCTGATGTTGAGAGTTTAGCTTTATTTCAATAGAGTCACTTCCCTGATTGATTTCTCTTTTATCTCTATTTTTTTTTTTGCTTTAAATTTATTTATAGCTATATTTATAAAAATAAAATTTTCATTGATTTTTTAATTAAAATTATCACATTTTATAACTACTTTTAATAAAAACGAAAAATTATAAAAATGTCATTTTTCCTTTAAAAAAAAAATGTATTTTGTATTTTACTCAGCATTGCATATAAGATACCACCATAAAAAAAAGCAGTGTATAAAAGGGTTTAAAGGTAATATTTAAATATTAGTTGTCAACTGTTAAGTGATATCTATGTGTTTATCTAATGGTGTCTTACCTCTTTAAAATTATATTTCTCTCTACTAGCTCTTTTTCGAATAAGGCCTTTTTTCTTTCCTTCTTCATCCATTTTTTCATTTTCATCAGAGGACGAACTTGAAAATCTTAATTTCATAGACCCTTCAGACGTTGATGAATCGCTTTCACTTGATGACATGACATCTAGAGATATTAAGATGTTAATAAAAATCCAACATCCGCAGTAATATATTTACCTTCTGTCTCCATCATTCTAGGCTTTCGACGCCGGATACATCTTATTGGAGGGGAACTACTGGAACTCTAGAAAAATTTTTTAATATGAATTTGAATTTAATGTATTTAAAACATATAAGTCATTTAAGAAATATTAATCATGTTTAGTAATCCCTAATAACATGTCATTTTCCCTCTCAAATTAAGTTGCTAATTAAATTTTAATATTTTTTTAAATTATATAAAAAAATTCATCATTAAGCTTACAAAAATATATAAATATTACCGTAGTAGTTTTAACATCTTCAATATATGAAGGTGTAGAATCTTCACTATTTATAGGCACATTATCGTCGCTTGATATAAATTGTGAGCTGTGAAGAGATCCTTCAATTTTCTCATTACATTTTGATTCATGTTCAGATGGGGAAGATGACGAACTGGATAAATATAGTTTAAGATAAATCTCGTTTCTTAAAATCAAAAGAATTGACGATTTTAAAAACTTTGTAAGATGTTCAATAAGTCTTGCAAGAAAAGCTAATGCAAACGATCTCAGTGTTGAAAAATTCTCTTTGTCTAAAAAAAATAATCATTTTTAAAATAACTAAATATTTTTTAAAATAATTATTATGTCTTTAAATAAATAAAATTGTTGTTAATTATAAGGACATTTTTTGATGAAAAGATAAAAATTTCAAGATATATCCTAAAGAACTGTTTCACACATCTTCCGTACATTGTTGTGAGTAAATTGATAAAAGTAAATGATACTTTCATATAGTACGGCTAACGAATTTTTTTCATATGGTGGACTTGATGCACCCGTCTCCTCTAGTGGAGGAGGACTGCTATAGGACAAGTCCCAAGAGATCTAAAGAAACAAAATAACTTGGATGCATAAAGTAACGACGTTTTCATTCTCAACTGCTACACTTCATGCCAACAAACTGTACGGCTGAGAAACCAAAGACGAACAAAACCGTTATGTATGAAACAGGCCTAAGTGTAAACTATTATTTGTTTCTACTTACTCTCATCTCTTAACTTATCCATTATAGCTATTTGTATGCCCAACATTTTAAAGAAAATTGGACCAAGGTGATTATAGGTTTCTTCCTCATTGGTTTTCATGTCGTTAAAAACAATTTGATAATGTTTATTCAAGAATTTATCCATATCAATTAGGATTTGATGACAGAGCTATAAGGAAATATTTTTTGATTAGTATGTGAAAACTTTATAATAATTATATCATAAGTATACTTACCGAAAGAATATCATCAACCTCTTTATTAAAATACCATATATCAATTAGTAATAAAAATCGACTTATTAAAATGTCTTCTAGAGAAAGGATTTCAGGTTGATCGGCATAGAGATCATCATTCTCTAAAAGCCATTCATGATTTTTGTTAAAAACATGGACTAGGTTTGATTCTGCTTCCACGAATGGAATTTCATATGATAAGCTAAAATTAAAAAATCTGGTGTGACTAAATAAAATTTTAAATTACTATTTTGATTTGTTATATTTTTTTATGTTTGACTCCTTAAAAAAATTTTTTTAATTTATCTTTCATTTTCCTTTTATTGCTTATATTCCCACAAATCTTAAAAAATGAAATGAAATAATGCTATAGTATTTACCTAAGAATACAATGAAAAGCTGCAGGCAAATATTCAGTGCATGATTTATATAAGGTTGCAATATGATTATGAGCTACACCCTCAAGCGGATTAATTATCATTGCCTGAAAAAAAATATAATAAATATATATATATATATAAAATTTAGAAATTCCATTAATATTACTTGAACATAATATTTAATTGCAGGAATTGTATTTTCAGATTTTGATATTTCAATATTATATCGATGCAGATCACCCAGAGACATTAAAAATCTTCTAAAAGCATATCGAAGCCATAGAAGTAGAATTTTTTCTGTACTGTCATCATCTTCATCGTCTATATCACAGAAATCTGCTAAGCCATGAAAATACGCTGGATATTCCGTCTCAATTCTTTTCACTAAATGTGTGTATTGAGAAATTCCATTTAGGAATATATTAAATAAAAAGTCATTTATTTCAGTCCGATGAATAAACTAAAAATAAAACAAATATTGTGTTAATAATATACTATAGATTACTTCTAAGTTCGAATGTATATGTAGTGACAAAAAATTAATAAACAACAAAAATATAAAAATAGATGAATGAAGTTTGAGGTTTAATAGGATGCCTTGTAAGTCTAGATTGCATAACTTTAAAATCAAAACCAAATAGAATTGGAGTATAAGCTTGTAGTAGTAAATATATATATATATTCTGTTTCAAAATGACCAATTTCATCAATTTTTGAAAAGGATTTTTTACTTTATCAAATGAGATTAGAAGAGCAACATCGTTCTTGTTTTTTTTCGAGATGAGATCGGGGCTCTCTGGCAGTTCTGGGGCGGCGGTCTTTTTGGATGTTGCTAGGCGAAATTTTAACTATAACATTATCTATAAAGAGGAGTAGGCTTTTGCGATATATTTTATGCATTTTATGAACACTGGATATATCATTTTATACATTAACAAGTATATCCTCGATATATTTTTACGTTTTAGTTAACCTATCCTTTAGAAATAAATGTCAAACTCTGCTCACATCATATGAGTGCAACGTCATCATGACGGGACACTCAATAGCCAATCAGCAGCATGCCATGGCAAATATTTTCAAAAATTAATATTGTATAGATTTTAATTTTGTAAATGTATTGAATGTATAAACGAGAAATAATTATGTATACTTTAACAGAGTCAAAGAAGGTTTTAAGTTTAGCCCGCTTTTATCAATAAATTATCCATTTATCAATTTATTTCACTGCTAAACTACTCAGGGAGGATATCGAATCGAATAAATGTAAAGAAAATATAAATAAAATAAGAATTGAACTTTTTTTTTAGAAATAATATTTTAACATCTCTACGTCCGACTGACATGATGTCTGACCAAGCCCATGGAGTACCTAACCATATCTTAATTCCGTCCCAGAAATTTACTCAAGACAATATATGAATATACAAATAATCTGTACCTTTTGTAGATGAAACAAAAGAGACAAGTTGTCCAATTACTTTTGAGGAGAGAGTATATCATATACCAAAAACAATACATTTAAATGCATAAAATATGTCAGTGAAAGTAACTCTGAGCATATATAAAAAATAATATTGTCACTGATGGTGTGATATAAAATTTACTGAAACGTCTCGGTAATTATTAAAGCATCAAGAAGATTTATTATTAGCTGCTTCTGACTTGTATTATGCTTATAGGTACATTGATCAACTCTTTATTTATTATTAATTTTAAAAATAAATTTATTAAGAAGAAGTAATCGTAAAATCATCATTTAAAGATAGAGTAAAAATTTCAGAAAGTAAAATGTAGAAAAACCAACATTTTTCCTTAAACTTGAAAGAGAATTTATTGTAATATTTCGATCCCCATAAGAAGAGAGCCAAAACAAGTTATAGTTGAGATCATCATATATTTATAAATTGTCAGAAGGTAAGAAGGACCTTGTAAGACTCGAAAATACTCGAAAGGTCGAATTGAGAAAAAATTAAGGTAATTTTTCTCTATATTACTTATTAATATCGAATATCCTGAAAACACCGCAATTATTAGTAGTAAAAATATTATCTTTTTTATGAAAATCTGTTAAATAAAATTTGGGAATTTTGTTGGTTCATTAACCCATTTTGAAATTTCAAACTCTAGCCTAATTTTGCCAACTTCTATTGCTAAAAGAACATCAGTATAAATAGAGAGGAAAAAGTGAACATTTTTTAAAAATCAATTGAAAACATTTTTAAGATTTTTTAAAGTATTTCATTTCTGTTAATTATCAATTCTTTTGTTATCTATATATAAAATATGAAAAAATATAGTAAACTATATTTATTTTTTAAGGGTTTTAAATTTAAAATAACCTTTTTTTTTCGTTTGACGAAATATATGACATCATAATATCCTCTTCGCCAGAGAATTTCTTCTACTTTATATCGGACTGGTACAGGTTGATTAAAAAGACAATACTCAGCAAGCTCTCTTAACTGTTGTCTATCAACTTGAAGTGTTTCTCCAAAGAATTCATCAGTTGAATTACATTTTTTCTGTTGAGCTTCTATTTTATCTGCTAAGGTAATTAAAGAGCTGAAAAAATATTTTAGAATAATTATTTAATATGCATGTATACATTTAAATAATGCTATATGCAATAGGTGGAGTTTATCTTTTTATATTTTATTACATTATTTTTCAAAAAATAAATTTCATTTTACCAATTACTTTTAGTTTTTCTGTGAATTTTTATAATAAACAAATAAAAATTCGTCGTTTTACATTTTATTCATCCACTTATTTAATGAAATTTATATAAATAAAAAAAGTAATTTGAGGCCCTAATATTATAATATACCATTTTTAAACATATATATTTTACCAAAGTTGGGTCCAGCAACTTAAGGAAAAATATTTCAAATTTTTAAAGTTCGGAAAATTAGGAAAATATAAGTAAAATTAGATAGAAGCCCACCTATGGCGAACCTAGCCAGAAAGCAACCGCTGGACCTCATTGAATCCCCTCTTTTGTGGAAAATTTCTCTCCAAGCCTTTTTATTAGCTGTTTGGAAGAGAAAGAATCAGAGTCTAATGTTATACTAGGAACACCACATTTTCATTAGATGTGTGCCATTAATAATTTTTTAAATAAAATAGAATATAATTGATAAGGAAGGTATACAGTCTAATTGATAAATATTTAAAATAGGTTTGAAATAGATTATCATGTTATATTTCAAATTTTTTTTTCTTTTCAAAATTTGAACCTCAACATTACTACAATACGTATAAATGAACTAGTAATAATCGTTAAATAAACAATAAATTCGCGTTTTTTTAAGGCAATTCGAAACTTTCATTTCCGTTACTAGTACAAAAATCAGAAGATAATTAACATAAAATAAATATGTGGAATTCAATTCCGCAAACCAAAATCATCAAGGAGAATTTCGTCAAAATTTTAAGGATTTCTGTTATCTATGCAATAGACCAAGTCTCGCAGCGAAACCTTGAGAAGGAAGGGCCGAAATCAACACAGTGCGGAAGAAAAAAGCTAAAATTTGGCCAAATTTAAACTAAATTAAACAATACAGTTTAAAGTAAAATAAATTTTGTTCAATAGTAAAAAATCCAGCTAGTTTAAATTGTATAAGAATGTAAAAATAAAAGTAAAATAGAAGATAATTTTTTCAAAACCGAATCTTAAGAGATACTCGAATCTTTCAAATCCTTAAAAGGAAAAAAGCCTCCTACTTAAAATTAAATAATGAAATGAATCGAAAATTAAAATATGTTTTTAATAAAAAATAAATTAAAGAATAGTTTTATTAACATTAAGATTCGAATTCTCCAACATCGATTCTTTTTAGGGTTCGATGAATCGAATATTTCATAAATATTATATAAAAAAATAAAAATTACTTATGTAGTTTATATTCTTCTTGATCCAAAATGATTTCTGGCCCTTCTTTATAATATCGTGATGTATAAATTTCATCATAACTATATTCACTATTTTCATATCCAAATCCAGGTACATCATCACATGTAATTTCTGAATAAACAACTGAAGAGATACTATCAAATTCAATTTGCGGAATTTGATCAAAGACAATGTCTGGATTCTGTTGTTGCATAAGCATAGTTTCTGAATTTTGAGGAAATTCTTCAAATCCAGTTTCAGGATTTTTATCACACTCATGGGGTGAAAACTGATCAAATACTACGTCTGTATTTTGAGAGAATTGATCATAAACAATTTCTGGATTCTGTGGAAATTGATCATATACAATGTCTGGATTTTGTAGATATTGATCATATATAATTTCTGGATTTTGATCGTATTCAATTTCTGAATTTTTATCACATTCTATTGGTGAAAATTGATCGTATACCTCTTCTGAATTTGGTGGAAATTGTTCATACAAAATTTCTGGATTCTGAGAAAATTGATCATAAACAATTTCAGGATTCTGGGAAAATTGATCATACGCAATTTCTGGATTATCAGAGAATTGATCATAAACAATTTCTGAATTCTCCAAATATTGATCATATGCAGTATCATGGTTTTTATCACATTCAGTTGGTGAAAATTGTTCATTTTCAACTTGAGAGTTTGTATCCTTTTCGGTCAATGTGAATTGATCATATTCAATTTCTGAACTTTTATCAAATTTATTTTGTGCCAATTCTTTATCTTGATTTTTATCAGTTTCAATTATAGTGAGCTTGTCAAACGAACCAAATTGAAATTCTGGAGCTTCAGGATTCATTTTATTAAGAAAAAAAAAATAAATAATAAAAAATAATTTAATTAGAGTTTTAGTGTTAACATAAACATATATTTAATAATGATACAGAAGGATTATAGTGTTTGACATTTGTAACATGCTTTTCTTGCATTATAAAATGAAGATAGCTGCGATAAATAAACGTAAGCTAGCCAACTTTATAAAATAATCGCTAAGAAAAGATGGCAATGTTCCTCTTGATATTCTTTAAAATCTCTTATAAGTAATTTAATTAAACTATATATTAATTTTAGTAAATTAAAATTAAATAGCCGTAGTTAAGAAATGTAAACGCAAGAAAAAATGCAAAATAATTTACTACTTGGGGGGAGGGGTATTTTTGTACCTCGCAAACACGAGCGCCGGGATCGAAAAACGAATTTTTTATAGGAAAAGTGGGAGGGGGGGGGGGGGACTCAAACAATTTTTGTGGAAAATAAAGAAAGCTATTTATATACGTGAAAAAATTTATGTCGAATTTTCAAGAGACTACGACTACAGTCCTGCCTATTCTAACCTTTCAACCTCCCGAGCCACGCTTAACTTTTTTAAAGGCCAGGAAAGACTTAAAAGAACAATTTTCGCCATTACTGCATTACTGCATAACTGCCATTACAATAAATTGCAGTTTGTTATTTTATAGATAATTCATATTACTTGTATACTTATTACCTTCTCTTCTACATATAAGTCAGTTTGATGAAAAATCAAAATATCTCCTCAACTATAAACTTTAGCAAAAATAATACCAATACACAAAATTGTTCTAATCATGATTTTGAATAAGTTTTGATTGAAAAATTTTTTATATCTTTTACCGTTACATATTAGCAAACTGCATTAGAGAAGAAACAAGATATTATTAGGATAATGAAATTACAAATATGAAGATGAATCAGACTTGTGACGTAGGTAAGGGAGGGGGGAGAGAAACGGCTTAGTATTTAATATTTCTATATAAAATAAAAATATGAATTATTTTCATACATTTTAATAGTAAATATGTATTGTATTTAGAGGATATGTAAATTATGAGCACCCTCCCATAATTTTTGAATTGCTACGCCATCGGGTCGACTCAGATCGTCCGTGCCTTGCTCTTTATCCAATTGACACGATTGAAAGGCATTCACTAAGACTGATCAGAGACGAGTCTCTTACTCCTTGCAGCCACTCGACCACAGAAGTGTCTCTGCTTTGACACTTTTTTATAGATATTATCATGTTCTGCCGAAATAAAATCGATCATCCCTCTTACATTTTAAAGTCCTCACCCTCTCTTACTCCTGTTTTTGCTGGTTGCATGTGATCACTGGATATTATAGATCCGTTGCTTCTCTATAAAAAAAAAAACCTGTTCCTTCCTAGTTACACTTATGACTAGATCGAATCGTTTTATATAAATTAAAATCTGGTGTGATGTGCTGTCATATCAAATTTTTTTGTATCAATATATTTTTTTATACTATATCTGTTCCTGAGAGGTAAATAGTATCACAAGGAAAATATTTATAATTATGAAAAAAATTAAATTGGTAATTAAATCTTGTTTATTATCAAACATAGGAAATACAAATATTTATACTATGTTATCATTTTTCCTGTTTTCCATGAGATTCTTAAAATCTTAAATTAAAGAACCTATACTATTTTGAGGTGGAAAATGATTAATATATATCTTAAGGATTATCTAATTTATTATATTTATAGCCAATTTAATCAAAATTGTTAAAATAGTTTAAGAGAAATTCACCAAACTAAAAAAGTATATCAGTAAAATAATGCTCTAATAGCCGATTTTATTCAAAAACTTATGGCACAAGCGACGTGGGTACATAGCTAATAAATTTTCAGTCTCGAGCAGCTTTTTGTTTTTGAAAAATCTTGTTCACAAAAAGAGTCAGACCATTTTGGGAGACCCATATTTTTACTCAGGGGGCCTCAAACTTGTATTTTCATTAAAATCTTGACATAAATTTTTTTTTTGCAATCTTTCCCTATACTATATATTACATATATAAATAAGAGAAAGTAAAATACCTAAAATTTCCTTAAGGAGTGAAATTATATTTTCACTCTTATATATTAGCGATCGCGAGATGAAGTATTTGTTGGGGCATGCTTCCTTGTGTAAAGGTAGCATGTCCGCCGCAAAAGCGGAAAATCCTGGTTCAAATCCAAGAGGCGCGAATTATGTCCAACAATACATCAAACTCCTCTCACATTATCTTAAACGATATATTGATTTTTGTAAAAGAATTTTAGTTAATAATAATTTGATATCAATAATTTGTTTTTATTAGCGCTAATTCAAATAGTTGTATCAAAGGTGTCATTTCAAATTTTTCTTTTAGGGAATAGCAGCATACTTATTATTTCGGAATCACATGATAGCCTATAAGGCATTGTTTGAAAACCACCAACTATTTCATACAAAGCAAATCAGTCGGTAAATTATAAAACATTTAAATCAGTGGTGTCATTTGGGAATGAATTTGTACAATTATGTTCTCCGAGCTTTCTAATTAAATTTTTTTTTATTTAAAAATGGTATTGGAAGTCATATGATTACGAAATAGTAAGTATGTCACTATCCCGTAAAAGAAAAATTTGAAATGACACTTTTGATATAGCAATTTGAATTAGCGCCAATAAAAACAAATTATTGATATCAAATTATTATTAACTAAAATTCCTTTAAAATATGCTAAATAAAAAAAAAATTAATTCTAATAAGAGAATAAAAAGCATAAATCCAATTTACAAATTAAATTTATTATATTATTTTAATTAAATTAAAACATATCTTTTATTTTGTTAAATCAATATTTAAAATCAAGAATAAAAAATTCAAATAATAAATAATAGAACTATAATATATATATTAATAAACAAATATTTTTTCAATAACATCTACATGAAACTAAAGAAAAATAATTTGTTTTTGCAATAAATTATTTAAAAATGTTTAAATTATCCGTAAGTATAATTTAAAAAATTATTTAAAAAATAAAATTATATAAATTAATATTAATACCAGATTGCTTAATTGTTATGTATCATGAATATGCAAACTTGTGTTAAGATACTTTTTTAATTTAATTAATTTTTTATAATAAATTTTTATCAATGGAATTTTTTTTTAATAAATTTATATTTTTGATATTGGCGCTTGTGTTTTTTTATTAAAACTCGCGAATATCTTCTTGCCATTTTATTCTGATTGTTCATCTTTAATGGCTGACTTCGACACCAAATTGAGAAATTTTTATTTATTATATTATTGCGTCCTTTTAAAAAATATCTTTAAGATACAGAAGAAATTGAGTGAGTAAATAATTTAGATATTCTTTTTATTTTTTTAAAAAATAATTTGGAAGAATAAACAAAAGGAATATGATTCAAAATTATTATTTTATAAATTCTTGCTAATTAATTAAAATATTTTTATTTAATAAATATCATTTGAATATGTAAATCTAAATTTTTGAGGATAAATTTACAAATAAATAGTTGATAGTTTCTGTTTTTGTCAAATATTTGATGTCGATTATCAATAGATTTCAGAGGCATATTTTTGTATATCGATTTTATAAATTTATACATTTTAGTTTTGAAACGCAATTTGCAATCGAAATTGTTTTTAAATATATTCCCCTTTAAAAACGTTAAATGTACATATATAGGAAAATATTTATTATAAATTTTAAAATCATATTTCCAAAGTAAATTCTTCTGAAAGAAAATAATTTTTTATATTTTATTAGACTACCAATGTGATATAAATTTATTTATTTTTTAAATATAGCTTGTAGCTATGATATTTTTTATTTAAGTCTAATAAAAAATTTGCATTTTTAAAATATAGTATGCTTATTTATATAAAATTTATTGTTTCTATTAAAATTGTAATCTATGACTGCTTTTTTAATTTTATAAAATTTTAATTAATTTATTTTTGATTAACATCTTTTTAAAATGGACAAAAATTTTACTAAGAATATTTTCCCAAATATATTAAGATATTTATTATTTTATTTAAATGATTCTTTTCTCCTATTTTTTCTTTGATAAATTAATTAATTAATTTTTAATATAAAGTTCATTCTAAATTCATTTATGGAAGCAATAAAATTTATAAAATTTTATTAATATGATTCCATCATTTTATTACATTATTTTAATTTCTTATTTTAATCCATCTTTTAATAAATAATTGTTTTAGGTTAATATATTTAAATAATTTTTTTAGGATCTTATAAATAAAAATTATATAAATCTTAAAAATTGCCATTATTATTATTATTATTATCATTATTTATTTTTATTTTAATATATAAATATGGGAAAGAAGACATCTTTTTTTTATTTCATACATATGCATTACAATTACATTACATTCTTAAATAACCCTAATTTATTGAAGTATTTAAGAATAAATAAGTCATTATCATTAACCAATTTATTATACAAATATTATGATGAAAATTGCATTTATGCAATGCAATTGAATTTAGAATAATTTTAATTACTTGTATTAAATAAGATCACATTTGAAATAGATATTTGTTAATTAAAGTGAGTTATTCGCTAATCGTGGCAAGTCTATTTATTGATACTGCTGGGCGAGGTGAACATGATCAGTGGAGGGGTTAAAAGGGGTGTGTGGGGTGGGGGGGGAGCGTGGGGTGCGGCGTTGGCCATGTAGCCTGTAGGGTGTAGGGTGTAGAGCGTAAGGGCTCAGTTCGACCTGGACCATTGCCAGGGCAAGTTTTCCTTATCCCTCAACTTGATCTTTTTCTGACGTGTGTTGCACTTGCTCTTGGTTAACCATTACCCCAAATATAGTCATACCATCTCTTCTGATGAAGTTATGATAGGAAAATGTTTAACAGTTTATCGCATCAGAAAGGTATTTGTTTAAGACCTTGATCACTGTAAACACTCGCAAGTTTTCATTGCAAGTATTTAAATGTCAGAACGGCCTCCCACCTAAGGACGAATCATTTACGATTTTCAGACTTGACAAGGCATCTGACCTCCCATGGCCGTCGTCCATTAAGCCACGAGGACGTGAATCCTCTTCATAAGTATAGCCGTTTGCTGCAGATGGCTGAGCAGAGCAAGTCCACGGGAACGTTATCAAAACGACGTGCAAATTATGTCCCTTCCAAACAATTACTCCTTCAGGACTTGGTCCGCAACGATCCTGGTTACACAACAAACATTGAACATTTAGTATTTCCCGAACGGCGCAATTCGAACCCGAGTTCCTCTGTTAATAAAAGTTCATTTTTGAAAGTATCTAAAGCGGCGTCAACAGAATCACCAGCTCAAATAACAACGAAATCTCAAAAAAATCTTAGCTCGGCATCAAGTGGTTCTTCGGCAAGTGCTCGTTTCGTAGAGATGTTTGCCTTAAGTCGACATAGCCATTCCTCCCAAGGAAAAATCGAATCTAACAGGCAATATTTCGGTGAAGGGTCTGCAGTCAAAGAAAAATCGTCAAGTCACCGCAGATTCCTGCAGAATGTGAGTCTTTTAGGTCGCTTTCTTCTTACTTTGGACCCTAATTACTTTTCTTTGGTTTCACTTATTCTTAAAGTGTCATATAGTTTTGTTATTGTTATTCTCCTGTATATTACAAACATTTCAAGATTTCTTTTTATAATATATGTTTTTAGTTTTTTATATTTATTACTTTGAGGGTGTTGCAGTCTTCTTTTTTATTTTAATTTATATTGTGTATTTTTTCTATCTTCTAGTAAATGTAATTTATTATTCCAATCACATATAATAATCATTGTTATTTTCACTCAATTTTTATATTTATTTTATAGAAAATCTTACCATGGGTAAGTTTGTATGTATTATTTATTATTAACACTTTTACCCCTTTTTGACCTTTGTAGTTTCACTTTGTATCCAAGTAAAGTATAGTATTTTTTCTCAACTTTTTCGCATTTCTTTAATTTTACCCATTGTATGAAATATTTATATTTAGATTAATTGTTCACTCTTATTCTAATTAAGAATTTGAATTTGAATTTATTCATTATATTTTTTGTCATTTTAATTAAATTTTTCTTAAAAATGTATTTGTACTTGAAGATAACCTATTTTTTATGAATATAATATGCGTCTCAAAATAAATTGTACAAACACAGTCTCTTGTTTTGTCTTAAGACAGTGATTCTCAACCTAGGGGCGCGAATACGAAAAAAAATGAATTCGCAAAAGCTAATTATTAAAACTAAAATAAGAAAAGATATATAACGAAAATATTATGCAATTTGATGATTTTGATTTTGATATACATCTCCTAATTATCTATTAAGTCTAAACAAAAGATAGAATTTGTCCAATTTATTTTGAGACCCATAGTAAATGAAGATAATTTATATATTAATAGGAAAGGCCTTTGTTGATAAATTAAGCCAGAAGAATTGACTAAACAGATTGAGATGGAAATGGCTTCAAATCCAAGATCTTGGTCTGTTGCGGGTAGAATTTCTTTGAAATGATCATTTCCATTCCATTTTACTTGAAAAAATTTATATTGTTACTTAGAAATTAGGGCAAGTAAGCTTTCGATGCTTATATTATTATTATGTGAAGCATTCATACTGGATCTACTTGTTATTAATAAAGTCTGTCTTAATAGAATTTTTAAAAATATTTAGAGGACTTTTTTTTGAGATTAAATTAAAACTTATTTCTTAGTCAAAGTTTGGGACATGCTAATGGTATTAAGGGAATAATATTTTAGGAAGGGATATAAAGTGAAAAGAACTTACTTTATTGCTATTTTAAAAAAGTATTTCTTAAATAATTAATAATATATATAATAGAATGTATGGAACAATAACCACTCTTCTCAGGACTTTATTTATTTATATTTATTATTTAAGATACCTAGCTAGACAGGAGATATTATAGTAATAAATATTTTTATTATTATATAAAAGTCTTAAATATTAGACTTGTATCACCTCTCTTATGAAGGAGGGAAAAAATTTTCATTCCACTTTGATGGATGAATTGATATAGAGCAAGATCCTCCTTAAGGGAGATCCAGGAACTTAGGCCACATATATGGGCCTTTTGTACCACACCCTATTACTGGGGTGAGATTATCTCTCACTTTTCTACCCCTTGAGGAGACTTCTTCCAAAGTTGGAAATAATTTTTTGCGGCAAGCGAACCCGAGTTGTTTTGCAACTCTAGATCCGTAGCACCTTATCCGTCTTAGCCACTGCCACCTCAATCCACTTTGATTTTTAATTAATTAATTAATTAATTAATTTATTTTGAAGATTACTCTCTATCTTCCCTCACATTTTTCTTTTGACTTTTTTGTTATTCCCTATTTTCATTTTTTCCTATGTATGTATCCTATGTAATCCCTTAGGGAAGAAGGGGCTCCCTACCATTATTATATAAGTAGTTTTCATACACATAATATTGAAATTAATTAAGAAAATTTCCCGTCCTTTGCACCACTTGCATCTTCGGGTTAGCATGGCCTTCTAATTTTAACACAATAAAATTATAAAAATTATTTGGATGAATGATGGAAAAATTTCTTAAATACCTATTTCCTTATTCGCATTCTTTTATCTAGGATTAATTTCTCATTTATTAATTAATGAAGAAATTATGTTTGTCTATATTTATTTGTAATAATGATAAAAAAAATGATTAAAATTTTATCTTAAAACCTTAAATGTGAAAATTGAGGAATTCTAATCGAACTTATGCCTCTTTTCTCAACATAACTATCATAAGAGTTGTTTTCATTTATGGGTTAAAATATGCACGTGAGAATGTGTATTTCTCTCAAACGCTTAAGATAAAATCTTGGAATTTATTTATTTTTTTATCCATATTTATTTACATTATATATATTTCATGATTAGCAGTTTAATAATAAGTGAAGTACGAGTTATTTTAACATAATATAATTTTTCTATATATAATGTAATAATAAAATAAAGGTTGAATAAGCCGTAGAGATAAACTAAACAAGAGAAATTTCATTAAGTATTTGAAAAATAAGAATGAAAAAACTCCATTGACCAATTTGATCTTTAGTCTGAATTTTTCTATAAATCCCTTTCGAAAAGATCTAGATAAATAAATATGCCACAATATTAGAAGAGCAAAGTAATTTTTTTTTATTGCTTTTTTTTATTATAATTAGCCACTCTTTAAGATGAGTCAACTGGCCTTTTTAGGCACCATTGCGAACTAACATCGATAAATGGATATGATTCCTTTTTATAGTTCGCCTTCCGCAGAAGACAGACAACCTCTTAGAAGTCGGTTGGGTATGTTTTTCAAGGCAATGACAAAGAAAGAGACACACAATTTTTGAATGGGTCATGATGTAGAAATGGGAGGTGAATTTCAATTCATTGTAATTAAAAAACTGTCAAATATTGTTAATTCAAGTTTATCTAACGTTATGTCTTATTTATATAATAAGAAAGAATATGGGACGTAGCTGTCTAATTTAATTTCTAGGACATGAATGCCTAAAATAAATAAATAAAAAAAATTATTTAAATTGGCAATTAAAAAATTTAAATAATTTTTACTTTCTCTTACCTATATATGTAATATATAGTATATAGAGGAAGTATTGCGATCGCAAAAAAATTGAATGTTAAAATTTCAACTGAAATACACGTTTTGAGGTCCCTTGAGACTTTTTAAAAAATGGGTCTGGGAAAAATAGCCTGTCTGTATGTATGTGTTAACAAAACAAAAAGAAATTCTTTAAAGCTCAAATTTTATATCCAAGCTAAGACGCATGCTTCTCAAAGGTTTTCACTAAAATCTGCCAAAGAGTACTATCAATGTATTTTTTCTTTTTTCAAATTTCTTAAAATCAGTTCTAACTGTTTTGATAAAAATTCATATATCAATTATTTTTCAGAAAATTTTTTGAAATTTATTAACCCTTATCACCCAAAATTGTTTGAGGTGCATTTTACTCTAGTGGGTTTTTAAGGTTTTTTTTTTGCAATTTTTTCAAAATTTGTACTAACGAAAAAATTCATGGTACGAGAATTTTCTTCTGAGTGCTGGTAAACTAACGGAAAGAAAAAAACATAAAAAATCTTGTATAACAGCACATAATGTGATGTGTATTTATCACACCAGGTTTGTTTACTTAATTTCTTCTCACTGAATTCATGTCTTTTAGAAATTAAACAGGAAATATTCATAAGTAATTTTTTTTACTAAAATAATGGATAAATTGAGAATTTTGATTTTGAAAATATTTACAAGTATTTTGTTAACCAAAATGAAAGAATTATAGGAGTAACTATGAAGGGAGGAAGGTTGACCGGGCCTACCTCATTTTGAATCTAATTGGCTTTCCCCTCCAGAATTCACATACACTTATTTTTTAAATAAAAGAAGAAACTGGATACCCTCCAGCTCCCGATACTAGTTACACTACTGGAAAGTATTATTGCTCTCTTTGGAAAAGGGCTTATTGCAAGGACAAGCAGAAAGCTTAAAAGGTTATAAAATATATCATTATCAATG
>JAAAKE020125904.1:0-11451 GCA_010014785.2 Anisolabis maritima
AATGCCAATTGATTTTTTTATTTTATTCCAGCAATTTGCTGTTTCGAAAGAAATTAGATTAGAAATAATAAAAACAATATTTTTTTTTCTTTTCTGCCATTTCCAAAAGTTAATTTGTTATGTTCAACTAACTAGAATTCCACGAAAAAAATTTCCGTAGACATTCTTGAAATACAAAAACAAAAATACCTTCTGGCAATTCAGGTAATTTATACTAGATTTAGATGGCAAAAAAATCGAGATTATTAATATACAAGTTCAAGTGTAACTTTTTTTTGATATTTGATAATATATATATTTTAATAACCAAATCAAATTTAATTTCGTCATCCTTCTAAATGCTTAGCAACAAATATAATGTTTAAACCTCGACAAAAGAAACAATAAAAAAGAGTGTGGTCTGGGTGCTCCTCTTTAAATTTTTTAAACTTATATTTTCATTTAAAATAAACGTGATAAAGAAGCAAGAAATTAAACAATTTTTATCTTTATCTCTTTTTCACAAAAAGAACAGAAAAAAAACTGTATAGACGCTTTGGTTTAATAAAAAGAATTTTATTATTAAATAATATATAAGAACATGATAAAATAGCCACTTAAAATATACAGCATAAGAGCAAATCTTGTATGTGCCTACTGGCATGAGTTCACTTTTGAGTGTGTGACCCACCCCCTGGATGGGAGGTTAGCGGTATTGATATTGTCAATATTGATAATCTTAAAACCCAAGGGATGTAGGTTTATTAAATTTATTTAAGTCGATACCAATTGGTATAATGAATTTGAATCTTAAATATTATATTAAAATTGTTTTCAGTTTATAGGCCCTCCTCAACCATCTCTTTTATTATACATTATAATACACGTATATAAAATTGTTTTGTCAAATGTGTATTTTGAAATTTAAGTTTTATATAGTGTTTCTGACAGGCCATTGAGTACCAGCTTGGTGACCACGAGTTACCCAAGTGTAGGCTAGCATTTCTTCGGGTCCCTATCTCTACATACGAATTATAAACTTCAGGCCGTGCGACGCACCGTCTTGTTCCTTTCCTCGATTGCATCTTATATTACATATGCCGACCCCGAAAGAAGGAATAATGCAATGATAGTATTTCTGATCAGCCTGATAGACAAACTGTTAAGGCAGATGCACATGGGGCCAAAATGGCAAAATTTTATAGTAAAAAAAAAGGCAAAAAGTATAATTATGCTGATGCACATGATTATTTCACTGTTTACTATAAAAATTCGAAATAATAATATTAAATAGAAATTTTTTAGGAGAAATTGGTTCTAAAATGTAGGGCCCCTAAGTAAATAATAACTTCTGATCTAAAAAGAAGCTCCAGATATGTTAGTGCAAAAGATCAGCCTTTGTAGGAGTTGGAGCACAGTTATTGTGGGTGATTTTCAGGGTTAAGCAAATTAAAAAGTTTCAAAATTCAAAAAATTTTTTATAGGAAACTCGAAAAGGCTGCAAGTAAAAATGCCGAGTATTTGACATTTCTCACTCTTGTCTGGAGGGCAAATAAATTAATATTTATGACGATTTAGTAATAATTATAAAATTCCTTACTAGAATGATACAAAAAAACGTCCCGTGAAAAGGAATTTTAATTATAATTAAGTTTCTTTTTATATAAAAAGAAGAGAATTAAAAGGAATTTCCCTCCAGCACCCTGTCTATATATTCGTTCGACCCCTCACCTCTCACACCAATTTCCTGTTCCCTTCGGCTAATAAAGGATTGACGTTAACTTTTTACAAATTAACATTTCTATAGTTCATGCAACTAATTATAAACAGGACGTTTGAAAAGGAGGTTGTCAAAGGGGTGGGTGAGTAACTTACTTGTGGCTGGTGGTGGGGGGAACCGAGTTTTGCATGTATGTATGTATTGAGGTCTGTATGGAGGATCGAACGTCGTAAAGCCAGCAGCCATATAAATACCGTTGCATATACTTTTAGGCACGCCATATACTGCTAAATACTAATATATGCACCGGCCGGGACCCATTAAAGGAAAGTTAAAAGATATGGACGTGATTAAAAGCGAGCCTTATTTCCATCTCGACGGGGTTTCCCCGGGACAAAACGTCAACGCCATACGCCATCATATTCGCCCGCTCACCTTTTACCAGCCCTCCCTTACGGGTTTATATATACTTGGGGGCACCGTGTATTAAACTCCGATAAAAGACGTTGTTGCTGCCTGTTTGTTTAATAGACGACACCATATATATCTCGAAACCCGAAATGAGATTCGTCCCCGGACAATATTACTCTCTCCCTCTCTCGATACGTTCACTCTCTCAAATGTTAGAAGCTGTAAACTTTAAATAATATAGAACATTTTGCCTAAATAATAAATACTTACTCTATTTTAGATAGCATTATTTTTTATTACTTTGATGATCGTTGGTACATCTTTGAATTAAATAATTGTTTCACCCCATTGTGTATTGATTAAATTTGATAAACAATGCAAATATCTCTAACTATATATTAAAATGGTAAAAGAAAAACCCAAAAAAATTTAAGTGAGTAGTTTTTCATCTTTTAAATTATTTTAATTTGATGCTAATAAAATTTGAGATTTGATATCAATTCCCTAGATATACTTATTAGAAACTAGTTAGGGATATGAGAATAATGAGTTTGGGGCGAATAGGATTGTTCGCCCCCCCCTCCGCTCCCCCTCTTATATTTTTGCCGGCTCCCAGTCTATCAACGATTAAAAGGTTGAGAAACATTAGGCGTTTATTTATCTTTAGAATAAAAAGATAGGAAAATGAAAAATGTCATTCTATATTTCTTTTTATTTTGACTAGATACTTATCTACTAATTAAAAATATTTAAAAGAAAAATGAGATATAATTCATCTTTTCTTTCCTTTCTTTCCGTTAAACAGAGTCAAATATTAATTCTTAGAAGTGGTAAAAAATTAAATTTCATTTCGTTCCAATAAAAATTAATATTTTACTTTTCCTAGTTGAGAGGGTTTTTTATACTTAAAACGTATATAGAAAGGAAAATTTTCAAAAGAGATAAAATATTAATTATAAAGAGCGCATTAATCATATTTAATCGTATTTAAAGAGAAGAAAATTTATCGTTTCTTGGAGCCAAAAATATAGCTATTAATAATAACCAAGTCGTGGATACGATCACTCCACTTTCAAGTCGAAAAATTTATTCATTTTCAATTAAAAAAGTAAAATCGGGATTAGCACGAAAACTCGGGATGAAAGAATATTTTTCATTATAGATAATTATATTTGTTTTTATATATCTTTACTCAGCTCTCTTCCTTTTCTCTATCTTTGCAATGCCTACCGCTATACCCTTCTTTCTATTTCTATCCCTTTCTCATATGCATATGCAAAGGACAAGCTGACCACATTTTTATACTAGTATAATTGTTATATGTTTCGGCTAGAACGCATTTCCATGTCGATTTCGCAATAACAATTTATTATTTATAAACAAATTTTATAAAATTCTCAAAAGGCTTGCTCGCTCTCTCCGTAATAAAATCATTTTTTTTCCTCTGTAACTAGCAGAGCTAATATTTAATTTGTATTTGATATTATTGAGTTAAAATAATTTCATAAAAGCTTTGCAATTTCACTAATGATTTTATGCGATGAAACAAACCTTCATCAACAGTTAAATGTTGCATTTATATTTTATATAATTCAAATTGTCATTAGTCTAAATTGAAGAAATAATCCCATGGAATGTAAATTAAAAAAATAATATAGAGTATTTTATTTTCAAGTCCAATTTGTCTAAATTTGTTTATTTTAAACTAGAAATAAAACTATTTTATGTCAACAAAAACTCCTCTAAATATAAATTAAATTCATCAAAGAGAATCAAATTAAACCCTACAGGAACAAATTTTTAGTACCATTGTTGTTTTTGTTTTTTTTCCTCCCTCTGCACTCGTCCAGGCACCAAATAATTTGACAAAACGAGTGTCTGCCTCTATTTATTTTCTAAAATTATCATTTATATAAACACCTCTTCTTTTTTTCCTTTTTTTTGTAATGTGAAATTTTCGATCCGGCCAACCAACCAACGTCATAATCAAATATTTAACTTGACATTTGAGTTTAATCAGATTGTGTCTATATTTGTTGACTGGTTGTTATCTGGAATTAGAATCAAGAAATTTAGCGGAAATTTTTTGAAAAATTAATAACTTAATGTATGGACAATAAAGAATTAACTCCAAAAAGGAGAGATATGCTTGCGTAATATTTTTATATTCTAAATATAAATATATTTTAGATATTTATAAAGTTTGTACTAATGATTAATCTATTAAATCGGAAATTTGAAGAAGCCCCTCGCTCTAGACGAAAATTATAAGAGATCGCATACTTATGTTGCTATAACATACATTCTTATTGGCCGCAAAAGGTGAGAGGATTAAAAACCAACCAAAGAAATTATAAAAACCAAATTTTAATAGACTTTTACTCGATATATAATATTCTTTCCTCGTTTAAATTCAACCTGCAAATAACTACTTTTCGATTTCTCTTACATCTATATGTAATATATAGTGAGAAAGTATTGCGATCGCAAAAAAAATCGATGTCAAGATTTCAACGGAAATACACCTTTTGAGGTCCCTTGAGTCAAAAAGAAAGGGTCTCGCAAAATGATCTGATTGTGTGTCTGTCTGTGTGTGAACAAAATTTCTCAAAACGAAAAAAAGATTGTGGCGGAAATTTTATATTCAATCTAGGTACCCTCGTGACTTTTGAATAAAAACGATGTATTTTTTTTTTTTTGTTTATGCGCATTTATATTAATATTTTTTGGGGAATTAGAATTTAGAATTTTCTTGAAAGGACAAAACGTGTATTTCCGTTGAAATTCCGTTGACATTAATTTTTTTGCGATCATAATACTTTCTCACTATATATTTCATAAATAGATAAAAGAAAGTAAAAGCAATAAATCATCTTCTAGCATGTGATGATACATATTTATTAGACATCTCGCCAGACCTTTTCTAATCAGTGATGGACTATTAATAATTAAGCGGCTCTTATCAGTTTTTGGAATTGAGCTTATTGGAGCCAAATGGAAAAAGATTGAAAAAATATGTTTGCACGCCCTCTATTAAAATTATTATTTAATACATGCCTGGTTGGTCGGTTGGTCTAGTGACTTTTTACCCAGGCAGCTAAATAATTAAATGCATTTTTCTCATTAATAAATCACATTAATACATTATGATTTAATACATGTATTATTAAATGTTTTGAATTACTTATTATGATTTAAAATAAATATATTATGTTATTTAGTAATTAGGGATTAAGAGCCAAAAAATTTGTCTTCCTAAAAAAAATAAAAAAAGTTTAAGCCAGACTCTCAAAGTTTTGATTTTAATAACTTTTTAATAACAAGTAGCAGTCAATAACCAAGAGAGGAAAAAAGCTTATTAGTATAAATAATGATGAGCACCTTAAAAAGTAAGTAATCTTCTTATAATAGAAAATAAAAAAAGGGGGGGGGGGGAATATGGAGGAGGGAGAGCTTTCTTCTTTTTCTTTGGTAGTGGCAAAAATTTTTTTGAAATATTTTAATTAAAATTTGGGAAATTTACTAATATTTTAAGATTTTTACATCTTGGCTTTCGTGGCTAATCTGGAATAGGGAGGATTAAGGGCCGTAGCGAACGCCCGCTTGCCGCCGCTGCTCTGCGTATTTATAAATATTAAAAAAATAATTTTCTCGAGTTGAAAATGTTTTTAATAATTTGTTTTTGTAATAAATATTATATTTTAACAAGATATTAGATATTAAATTGAAAATTAGATTACTTTTATCTTCTATGTTACTTGGAGTTGAAAAATTCATCAAAAAATTCTTTATACATGTAATATAATCAAGAGTAAATCCATTTCTTTTATCAAATATAAATAAATTACACTTTTTTTTATTAGAGAAAAGTTAATTTATAATAGATAGACAAAGGGCATAAAAAAGTACTCAACTTTTGAAGGACACCTTGCGGATTCGATTCCTGGAAGGTCAATTTTTTCCAAAAGCAGTTGGGCGTTTATTCACACTTACTCTACTTATGTGAGTAAAATAGAATATAAAAAAAAAATTTTTTTTTTTAATATTTGCAACTATTAACCCCATTTTTTCAGAGATTTTTATTTGATTTCTCCCTAATACAAAACAGGCAATTTGAAGCCACTACTCCCTTTATCATGTTTGAATTAGTTCGTTTTTGGATTCTGATACGCAGGCTACCCAAATGTCCAACTCACTATTTTTTGATTAATTTTCTAGAGGCAATAGGACACTATAGAAGTTTAATATATGGAGCATTCTCTAGAGAATTAATGGGAAAATCCATTAGTCTGTTGGTCATTTGATTGCCTAAAGAACTAATTTAAGCACCTTTTATTTCATTTGTCTTTCATTTATCTCTTCGCGGAGATCTTAGAGATAATTCCAGAGGCTGTGGCACTGTTTTCAATTATATCCTTTATCATAACAAACATATATGAATGTCTAAATGGCCTCATATGCTAAAAAAAGACAAATGTCTCTTGATCTCTTTTTTCCCATGACTGATCATATTCTTATTTTTTAAAATTCGAACCTATTTAATATAAATTTTCACCTTTCAACAAAATAATTAATCTTTAAAGATGTCATGGCGTTCTCATAAAAGTTTGCTGACCTCTAATAGATTGCTTCCACAATTTATTTTGAGAAATAGATAGAAATATATTCAACTTTAAAAAATTCAACTTTTAGGTTGGAATCGAAATCGAAATTAAAATGAGTCTCATCTTTCTTTTTATATTTTATTTCCATCGAAGGAAAAAGAAGAGACGGACAGACAGATCGGCACATTCACCAACACAGGTGATTTGATTGATCGAGAGAGAGTCCAAGGGATGATACTTTTTTGACATATGTGCTGTTGGCCCTTATACTTTCTAACAGGAATGGATCTCTCTCTCTCTCACTCTACCAGTATATATAGAAAGCAAAAATGTTTTATCAGTCCTTTCCCCCAATTTTTTTTTTGCTTTAATTCATAATCTAAACACGAACTAAATATAATGAGGAGTTTATATATAAAAATCCATAGATTCTATCTCGCTTGAAAACTGAGAAATAACTGGTTTGAATAAATTCAAAAAAAAAAAAAAAGTTGAATCATTATTACGTATGTAACGCTGACGATGCAGGATGATTTTGATAAGAGAGGGAAAAAAATACCCACAACTAAACTACTCTAACAGAATAGATTTATATATAAAATTATTTATGATATCAAAAGTAAAAAACAAAAAAAAAAAAACTTGCGAGTTAATATTTTATATCAAACGAATAAGAATAATTGAAAATAAAAATTAGCTATAAAAGTGTATTCTCTGTAGAAGAAGCTAAGCTATAAAAAAGGAGCATAATAAAAAAAAATAAATTCAAGATCTTTTTCTTACAGAAAGAGAGTGAACAAGTTTTAATGGCAAACGAAGTTGTTAACTAAAAAAGGTGGCAGGGGGGAGGTTGAATCCTTAAAAACAATCGTTAATTATTTTAAGATAGTTCAAATTTGATTATTCTTTGGCATCTCTGCAATTTATCTGTTAAATGAGGCAGCCAGTTCTTTGGAGTAGTCAATTCATCCATAAAATCACCATTTTAATCGTTTAATTTTATAACAAGAGAGTAAATTAAATAATAAAGGGAGGGGATTCCTTCCTCTCCCGGTAGAGCCTGTAAGGTTGGGCCCTTTTTGAATGGCCATGGTGTCCTGAATGTTCTCTAAATAGAACTCGTAAATTTTTTCAGGAATCTTTGCATAATCATTTCACAATACTTCCACCGGATCTGTGTTGAACAAAGATGTTTAGCTTTCATTATATTCTTCACAAAAAGTTTTTTTCATTAAAATCGGTTCGCTAAGCATTTTTAAATTAAATAAAAAGGCTGAAATCGAGAAAAGGCGTTTACACCTCGTGACCTAGATATTTCAAAATCTCCGAGGATTCCTTCCTTCAATGGTATCAATTTAGGAATTATTAAGCCAAAATACAATATATCGTTAATACAAAACATTTCGTCCCGAACTCTTTCCTAAAGCTTATTTACGTCAAAAAAAGAAATTCTCCCCTCCAAGTCTTTCACTTAATAAACACTAACATTTATTAATTAAGATTCCTTATTATCGCAAATGTTGGTCTAATCTCTTGACGTATAAACATGAGAAAATACAAATCAGAAAAGAGAATATGCGCCGATCGCGTGTGACTCATGATACCAGAATATTTATAGATCAATAAATTATAATGTGAATAAATTATACTTCGTGTATAAAATTAATTCTTAACCCTAGGTGGAATGCGAAAAAGAAACTCACTCTCTCTCCGAATGCCAGTTATTTGTTTGTTTATACCCTAGAGACAGCAGCAACAACAACAACAACAATGAAATATTAATGCAATTAATTAACCAAGTTGGCGATAATAGCTGTCCAGGATGTTTTTGTTTGTTGTCCTGGAAGCTGGAGAATGATTGGCGCTCCAGGCATTTATCGGCACAAAAGACGGACCAACAATTTGCTGGAGAAGCCACTCGGTCCAAGGGATGGAGCGAAATTTAGTTACACCACATTCTGGTAGTATACCAGTACAACTAACCATACCTTATAAACATCTGTCTTAGGAGATATACTGGGATATAATAATGAGTATATAAGCTATAGGCAGAAGCCAAAAAATTGCAAAATTTCCAGAGAAAAAAAAAGGCAAATATAGCAATATAATTTATTAGAACAAGAGACTGAAACGTCGCTCAGGTTCTAATAAATTATATCGGCCTAATCTCTCCGTCTTTTCTTTTTCTTTCTTCCCATAACTACCTGGCTGACCATAGTCTGCTTATCAATTTCTCCAAAATTTCAATAAAACAAAAAAACAAAAAGTATTACAGAAATAATAATTTTGGGCTTCTAATAAGAAAGTTTCTAAAGAAAGAAAACTCTAACGACCATACGAGAAATCTTTATTTGACCCTCATCCTAAACTCACAATCATTTGAGCTCTTCAACTTCACATACAAGAATCCTGGTTACTGACTATAGAGAAATTGGAAAGAAACTACCCGAGTTTTATTCAGAGCATCTTAATTTAATTCGCAGATATTTCGAGCGATCTAACCTACTTTCTTATCTGTTGCGGGTTATCAAGAAGAAAAACATACTCAAACATTACAATAGTCTTTATCAAATTAACTGACTATATGCTAATAACGTTCTCATAAATGGCTTTTTTGCTTAGAATAATTTTCATGGAAAGATACACTGAAGATGGATGAGTGTCAATGCTTCCTCGAAATATAGTGGAAATAAATTAAGTGGTCTGGATAAAACTCTGCTGTTTTTCTCCAATTTTCCCAATTGCTTCTCTGTCTGCCGGTTTGTAGTCCCGCAGCTAAATAAAAATTATGAATATTAAATTATCTCTCCGACGTTTAGTAGGTATCACGCCTGGCAAATGATCTGGGTTCAATTATCGGGTTTCCTAAGCAAATCTTTCAAAGGGTATGAAAGAGCGAGCTTATGAGGTCCGACCAGCTTAACCAAAATTAAATCAATTAAATTTAAGCAAATATGGCAAACAAATTGCTCTGAAATAATAATATTCCTGTAAAAAACATAAAAAGAGTTTCCTAATGACGGGCTACACTTTTAGTAAAAGCTCTAAATCTGATAACAGGACTTAAATGATTGTTTTTCTTAAAATCCATAAAAATATTCTCCATAAACGTAAGGGTCTATCATTCATTTTATTTAAATACTTAACCTAATAACTTCCCGATTGTTTCTTCGATTTGATTTGCCATTTATATTTTCCTAAATAAATGAGAAAAATATTCCTAATTTTGAATGATTTATTTTTCGCAATATTTTATTATAAATATCGACTAAATGCCAGAAAATATAATATTCAAATACAAAAATTTTGTTTCGGTTCAATCGAGTATTGTTATTATAACCAGGCTGCAAGAGTCGAATTTACTAACGTAGATGGAACATCAAAGAAGTTCTTTGCAAAAAATTAAAATTTTATTATCGAAAAAAACTCGGAGAAGAGTAGAATGAAAATAACGATTTTTACCATTTAATAGGCATTGATAATTTGTAAAGTTTTCATAAAAATGATTATCTTGTAAAATATTTTTATTTATAATCGATTAAAAATTATATAAAATATGATAAGGTCTGGTTCATTGTCTAGAAATATGAGATTGCAGCCAAGGAAATTAAATAAAAGTCTTATTTCATTTTTAATTGTCAACGTTTCGGACCCAAATCGTGTCCTCCTTGTGAGAAGCCCATAACAAGTAAGTTAAGAGAATATACATGCTAATGACACATATTATATTATTACAATTTAATAATATATAATAGATATAAAATACACAATCACGTTCTGTCAACATTTAATTGTCGTAATGAAGGATGTCCAAAACGATGACAATAAAAAATTAAATATGATTTTTATTTAATTTCCTGGGCTGCAAACTCATCTTCTTAGACATTAAATAGAATAAATTTCATTAAAACTTATGAGTATACTCGTATCATCTGACAATAGTACATGCTCTCCCCTTTCATCCGTTTTTCTTCCCTCTTTGAACCAAGGGGTAGATAATCAATATCTGAACCCTAGTACCCCTTTTTCAAGACATACCTATTTTCTTCTTCTGTCTGTTCCATGTGCTTCGAAGAGGGAGAATAAAAAAAGGGAAGGGAAGTCAAACATTCATAAAAAAAAAAATAATTAGCGGTTCCTTTAATTAGAAAAATATGAGTGTGAATTCCAAATCTCTGTATTTTATTTTTTTGTGATTTTGACATTATGAATTAGCTATGATTAAAATGATTTTTATATAATATTTTAAATAAAAAAAAAAAAAAAGAATATGTTGTACATTTCAATTAAATTGGTTCAATTATTTTTCATATTTCAAAGCAACTCCCTTTTGAATGCATCTTTTGTTTTATTCAAAAAATTAAATGGGGCGTGACTTAAAGCACGTTACAAAGCTTTCTCTCACCTCACATTTTATTTAAAATATTAATTATAATGAAAATTGTAATAATAAAAAAAAAATTGTGGCTCGAATCAGTGCCTCGAGATCGACTATTCTCTAATAATATATAGATTTTCCGTTATGAGGTTTGGTGAGTGTGTTTCAGACACTTTTGAGGTGGATTGCAATAAATAAATTTGTAGTTTAATATTAGAAAACTCGAGGAGAATAAAACCAGCCTTCCCTACTTTCTCATTTGAATGCAAACATTTCAGCCACTGTACACTGACCATCCTCCGTGTAGATATGAGATTTCTGAGAGAAATTGTCATCATTAATTTTCAAGTGCGGCGAAT
>JAAAKE020125915.1:0-14887 GCA_010014785.2 Anisolabis maritima
ATTTAGGCTCCGTCCTTGTTTATTTATATTAATTGGTAGCCAATATAATTTAAATAAATATCTCCTCGGCTAATCACCTCTTCCGATATTTAACATATCAATATATGGTTATCCGCCTTTTTGGATTTATTTTAAACAAGTAATTTATGCTAAGACAAAAGTTGGTTGTGAGTTTTTTTTATTAATTATTGCTTTTTGAATTGATTTATAATGCCTCGAACATCTATGTTTTTATTGAATATTATTTTTCGAATCATAACTCCAAACAGGACAGAGAGGAATTCATTTTTTGCATTGAATTAAAATTCATTTTTTTTTTAAATTTAAATGGAGATATTTTTTAATTAAAAAAAAAAATTAAATCAAAAATAAAATGGTCTTCTAAATGATATATTTTTTTATAATCCTCATGATCCCTTCAGATGGATTTCAATGGATGAAAAATACAATTTTTAAATTTCTTTTTTGATATAAAATTTAATCTGAATGTCTTTTTTTATTTATCATTTGAAAAAATATGATGCATAACATAATAATAATAATGATATTTAAAATAAATTTTAATTTATTTATTAAAATGTTAGGGAGCTCAACCCCCGCTCGGTTTGCTCGACCTCCCTATTCCTGTCTCGCACACATACTCCCTCTTCTCCGGCTACTATGGCTTCCTAATTATTTTGATTATTTATTAGCTACTAATTCAGAAACCGCCATCAATTCTTCAAGCATTGATCACAATGAATTCATAATTATCTGATGGGCGTCTAAAGCCTAAATTATTGGTATAATAATAATGGAGGCAGCTCCAATTTCTGGAGTGGTTGGTTTCAATTATGTTGTTGTAATCTTTCCATCCAAATGTATTTTTTTTATTAATAGGTAGGACTTTCATTGAAAGCATATTTTCAGCAAATCTTAATGTCAATATTTCGATACCAACGATAGAAATAATTTTAATTAAGGTCATATAAAAAATATCTGTCATAGATTTTCGACGAAAAGGAAAATAAAAAAAGTAGAGTCAATTTCTGAAGTTAAAATACTAAACTAAGTTAATAATAAAATCTTTAAAATACGCGCTTTCTGCTGTTTCCCCACCCCGTTCACTGCGTTTGCGCACTCTGTGCCAAGTTTCGACCAGTTACCGACATCAAATGGAAGTTATATTCATCCCTTAGAAACTACAGTAACTCATTTTTATCACAATTTTCCAGATATATCCTCCACTACTAATCTGATTTTAAGAACGTATTCACATCAAAATATTTTACAATTCGCACATTATAATATGAGCATATTATTTCTATTTCTAATATATAAATGTTTAAAATACAGATAATTAATAATATTAAATATAATAGAAAAATAAAAATGTGCGAAAAAACAGCTCCTCTCTTTTTAGTTAAAATTAATTTTATCATTAAATTAGAAGAAATTTTTCGAAAGGATATCCCGGTATTTTTACAGTGACTACCAGATAAGTCTAACTAAGTTTAGATTGCCTCTCAGCAAAGATTCGATGCAATGGAAATTCTTTTGAAATAAGTGCATTAAGTAACACTTAATCAACATTTTACTACTTAAAAATAAGAAGAACGGAAGAAATAAAAAGAATGGGAAGAGTTTGATAATAAAATAAATACTCGAAGCGCCAATAGATGGTTAAATAAATATAATTTGGACATCAAATAAAATTTGTTTTTCTTTAATGAAATCAACCAGTAATTGCTCGCCTTGCGTTTTTTGCTCTCTCTCTCTCTCTCTCTCTCCCCCCCCCCCCCCTTCTATTAGAAAGTTTTAATTTCATCACAAACATTTAAGCAAGTTCCCCTGAATGGGATTAAAGAGCCGAAATGATTTGATTGTATTTCCTGGTGTTTGGAGACGATGCTATGAGCCGGAACTTCCATGTTCAGGTAAAAGCCCAAGGGGAGGGGGTTCAAGATCCCTCGCCTCAGCCAATTTCATACGTGCGTCTCTTTTCTCTTTTCTATCTAACAAAATTGCTTGGATAACGAGCCAAATCGATTGGTATCAATAAAATAAACACGTTCGCAGCTTTATATGAGATTTTGAGCAATGAAAATAAAACGGATAGGGTTGTTGATACATGCCACAAGGGACGCTGTGATGGTCCATTCGAGATCCAAGGATTAAATAAACAGACTACGGATCCTTAAAACAACAACAACAAAAAAAAACACTAATTCTTTAATCCTTCATACTAAATATTCTATGGCCGAAAAGAGAATTGATTTTTAGACTTTTTAAATGTGAAAATTTCTGGTTGAAACTAAACTTTAAGAAATTAAATGATAATAATGTTAACGGAATTTGGTGTATTATATCTTAAGAAATTTCTTTTTTTCTTATTTGTTACGAATAATATTTCAATTTTACCATTGAAAGTACATATAGCAACATTAATAACGTCATGTCTTTGTGTTGATTGCAAGATCTCTAAACCATATGCCATGGGTGATAACTTTATAAGGTTTATGAGTTTAGATACGAAAAAATTTTATTTATCAATATAGGATGATTCAAAAAGCGAACTTGTTTTGAATCAACCGCAATTTTTGTTTCTCGGTTAACAACACTGTTTTTATCATTTTTGTTATCCATTTCTCTCCGATTTGTTATTATTGAGTACTTTTTTTGTTTGTGTTGCCATGGAGCAGCACCAGCGGTTACATCGTTTAATCTTGAAAACGTTTTTATCAAAATGGAGATAGTTATTATCATTCTATAAATCAATTAGATACCTATTAGTTTAAATAAAAGATAACGATGATTGTTTATATTATACATAAAATTACTTAAGTCCTATAGCCTTAGATAGCGAAAAAAAAATTTATTCTTGTCATTGCTTTATAATCTAAAGATTAGTGGTCCCGGGCTATTTAAAAATAATTTTTTTTAAGTCTTTTCGGCATCTGAGGCCATGTAGATTTTTAAACGATACATGTATAAATTTAATACAATACTTGTAATCCAGTATCAATTGGTATCCAAATGATATAAATAAATTTTCATCGGACTGCCTGGGATCCGAACCCACACTCCTTAGCTTTTAAGATTATTACTAGTGACAATGTCAATATCTTTATCCTCTCGGCCACAGGAGGGGGGTTTAAAAATAATTGGCTATCAATTAATGTAACAAAATATGAATGATAAGATTAAATGTTCAATCCACATTTATAATTTATCATTCACATTCGTTACTTAAAGACAACCAAAAGTTCAGATAGTTGATGCCTCGTCCTTATACTTAAAATAAAGGCGTTTGGTGGTGGACATGTATCTTAAACTCCCCTGCGCGCACCACGGCAATACTGGAGTATACAATAAAAAAATTACTTTTAAATGATAGTTCTCTGTTAAAACTTTTATGTACGAGCGTATACTCCCACTCTCACCACTCAGCATCCTAAAGGGAAATTTTTTCATAATTTTCTCTTGAGCTTTACATATTATCTAAAAAGAGGTCTTTTGTGACTTTCTCCTCATTGAGTCCTATATACGATATTATATATCTAAAAAAAAAATTCAATTACCCATTCCCTTAGAGGCTCCAAGGGTCAGAAGTTCGCTCCCCTCCCAAACAATAAAATTTCTTTTAATTATATTGGTTAAATAAATAGTCTAAAATGCCGAAAAAAATTCTCTTGGGAAAATTTGTCTACTTGGGCGTATTCAGATTTTTTAGTCATTATATCATTTAAAATATTTATGCTGGTGGTTTGTAAAATTATATTTTTTAAGTTTAACGGAGAAGTGAGGACATCTGCCCGATAGCCTGACACCTCATTAATAAGAGCATTCCAGTAATTTTAAGCTCCTGTTAAAATATTGTTATTTTGAGACTGTTAGAGGTCATTTAAATGTATATACGAGGATGATTAATACACCCCCTGCACATTACACCTTTGGTGGTCATCCACATAATCCTTGGATTAGTATATACAATAAATTAATTTCTCTAATTTCTAAAACAATACTTGATGAGCGTTATTTTATAATTTTGGATTTAAATGTGGACAAATAGGCCCTTTTAAAGCCTATTTACGCTCCTTTTTACATTTAAAAAATTGAAAAAAATAAATAAATAAATAAATAGCTATTCAAAAACAAAACAAAAGTGCTCTCAATAATATATCAGTTAATTGTCTGATAATCCAAAACATACCTGCATTGTTGGTTGGGTTAATTAAATTGGATATGAATTAAATTATAAATTAATTAAATCTAAATGGACTTTTGTAAATTGAATGAATTGAATTTATTACAAAAAAATATCTACTCTGTGCCCCTTGTTAAAACAAAACATCAGCATCCATTGATATCATTCGATGGATGGTGGGATTTTCTAGCAACCATATCATTTGAATTGAATATTAATATTAATGAGGAATTTAAATAAATCAGCTGTGCAAATTAATTCTCAACCTTTTTTTTATACCAAAGTTAAATATTTATCTAATATTAAAATAAATTGACAAAGCTGAAATGAAAACTAAAAGCCTAATTTCATTCATTTTCTTTGAAAATATATATTTTTGTTGATTTTTTTAAAAATAAGTGCTTTTTAGGCTGCAGACCACTTGCTAAGTGTTAAATTTATATGACTTATTCATCTGTCACTTATACTCCTAAGAGCGATATGGAAATATTTATTAGAGCCTAGACACCATTCAAGGGAGGAAATTAAAATGCCCTCGCACTGATGACGTCACAAAATCCCACTTTATTTCACATCATATCACTGGTTTTTCTGACTTTTAAATTGACCAGTCAGTCCGTTAGTTTTTATTATTTTTTTTTTATTGAATCATTTTTAATTCACTTTAACTTTATTTCAATAAGGTAAATGAGTAATAATAATAAAAAATTATGTTATTAAATTATATATACCCCTCACTTCACTTTACAATTTACTTCAATTTACAATTAGTTTCCCCACTGAAATAAACTGGCGTGAGGGACCAAAGCATTAAAAGATATGGTTTCCTTTACAGGAAACCAAGTGACAAGGACATGGAAATTCCTACAACCCTAAATATTTCCACATCAGGGAAAGGGAGACAGCAAAGCACAGATAGATGTGTTTTCATCACGTTAAGGGTTTCCAAGCTTTCAAGCAGGGGACGAATAAATCTGAAGGGGCAATTTCTCTTCTCTTGTAAACTGCCTTAAATGAAATAAAAATGGAATCTTTATATCCGAAAAAATTTTCTTGGACAAAGAACCCAAGGAACTTTTCATGTTAGGTTCCCACACAATCCAATTACTAATTTTTCATTATTATCTGATTTAAAGTAAAAATAATTTTCTTTTAAATTGCCGCACAACTATGAATATATAAAAGAGACCAACCTAATTTACTACTCAAAGAAGATAATTTATATAGGCTAACATATAAAAAGAAATTAAGTTTGTCCAATTTTTGAAATATATGAAGCTGATTTCCGTTGGAAGTGTTTTCTCCCTCCTCTTCTTCTTCTCTCTAAGCATTGAATAAATATTTGAAAGGAAATCACTTAGGAGGTTAGGAAGGACTGTTATCACTGGAATACATCCCTCGTGGCAAAAACAAATCACCACACGCACCCCTTTCCCCTCTCTCTCTTTCTCTGTCTAATTTCCCCTTAAAATGACACATTTTCTGAGAGAAAGGAAATTAAATTAATTTTTTTTTTTTATTTAAAAGAAAACAACCCAAGGATCCTTTTGACAATATTTTTTCTTTCAGCATTTGAGGCCATTTAGACTCTGTTCTTATGTATAAATGGATGTAGATTTTTATTGAATTACAAGGAGATGGCAGCCAGGGGGGAGTGGCACTCCCAGATTTCACGATGTTTCGACTTTTATTGGGCCATCATTAGGTGACTAGAAGTTGATATCAGTAAATATTCATTTAACATATACAAGTGTGGACTTGTTAATTTTTAAAAATAAAAACCGATTATGTCTCAGTCACTAACAAGAGCCACTAAACTCTGTTTTACTAATTTCCACCATTTAAATATTCATATACCGTTCAAGTCTTTTAGACCATAAAAAAAGATGCTTCTATATTTCTAACAAATAAAAGAAAGATAAAGTTTATTTCTGGGATTAGTGGGGTTGAGAAAGTATTGTAGTTTCATATAAATAAAACATATTTTCTGTATAACTGCCAGAGAGAGTTTTGCCAATGTTTAACCCAAAGTAATAAACGCAATATAAGGGCAAAAATATTAAATTTATCATTATTAATTTTCCTTTAAACTTTGTGCGCTGCCAAATGTTCAATAACTTTGTCAAAATTGTTTTTATTGTTCTCTCTATATATATATCTAACTTGGTTATTAAAAAAGGATACAATCCTTTCAGAGGTTTTGCTTGACCAAAGGTCAGTGGTTCGCTTCTCAGCGATAAAAATTTATTTATATTATATTGGCTCCAATTAATATAAATATAATTTATCAACTCCCAAAAACTAAATAGTAAGAGAGTACTTTCATTGTGGTGTACATAAATTTATTCAAATTACATTTACTACTAATTAATTTAAATAAATATTGCTAGAGTCTAAATGGCCACTAATTTTAAAAAAGGCTTTAAAATTACCAGTCGACTTTTCAAAGGACCAACATTTTCTTCTTCAGTACTATTGGTGTAAAAGTTACCATATATTTCATCCAAATTAATGTAGATATATCCAAATTCCCTTAAGTGTATTAAAAAAATGGTTTTCTCTAATAAATTATTAGCAAAAAAATCCCACGAGTCCTGAAGAAGGAGGCGTTTCTTGGTCCCTAGTCATCTATGTAGTTGGAGTTAGTAATAGGTGTCTAAAATTGTTTTATTTTAATTGAAAAAGGGCCACTTTAATTTTATAGAAAATTTCTAGACATTTATATCATTCAGCGAGAAGACCTTCCCAGAAAGCCTTCGATAGATCCATAATTAAGGACATATAGTCAAAGCGCCTTTTCTCTCTCCTCGCTAAAAGGTACGGTCATTATGCTTGGTAACATCTTCCTGAGTCTCTGATTGGATTCAATTTTCGAAACGGATTTCCTGTCCCAGTGGGCCTGTTACTGGGTTTGAGATCATCTCCCACTTTCTTACCCCAGGAGGAGACTGTTGGCAAAGTTTAATGATTTTTTGCAGCAACTCGGACCCGATCCCGAGTTGTGTTTCAACTTCAGATCGGTAAAGTGAAGTTTATCCGATTAGCCATTCGCCTCTGAGTCTCTCTTGAAGGTTTATTTTTCTGGGATACTCCATCACATTCCTAATTCTGGACCGGTTAATTAGACAAAAACTATTTTTTTTATTTTTTTCTAATTTAATAAGATTTATTTTATTATAAATTTATTATAATAATTCCTCCTATCGATGATAAAAGAAAAATAAAAGAGAATGGTTCATCAAGGAAACTGGAATTCTAAACTTCAGGTTGCAAATTTAGATCGTCATTGTTTATCTCTCTCTCTCTCTCTCTTTCGTGTTGGCTGACTTTAAATTGTGATGTGCCAAGATAGAGAGAGAGAGAGAGAGGGTTCTTATCGATCGGAGAGAGAGAGAGAATTTGGTTCGCTCACGCTGATTGGCCAACCGCCTAGTTTACAGGCCTCTATTTTATCTTTTCTATCATACAAAAATTAATTTCCTCTCTCCTTCTCTCTCTTTCTCTAAAGAATTTTTATATAATTAAAAATTTCTTGGAAATATATTAATATTAAAAAGAGGAGAAAAAAAAGTTCAAAATTTAAAAAAAGTTTTTTTTTATTAAAATAAGCTGACTAAATGAAAATGATAAGTTTTGTTTAAAAAGATATCACCATTTGTGTTGGTTTTAAATTTTTTTCTCTCGCCTCATCGAATATTGAATAAGTTTGTTGAATATGAATCCAGGACTTACAAGTTCAGTTGCTATTCAATTAAAAAGAATCTGATGTGGAACACAAGTAACCATCAAACACTGAAGTAACTTTATCTTCTAAACTAACTTCTTGGCTACTTTTCTATTTTCTTCAAACCTATTCTAAGGAGGAACTATTTGGAATTGGAAAGAGCTTTAATGAGGGGAAATTTCTTAAATGCCATGCAATGCAGAAATTAGTTCATTTTTGTTGAAAGATAGGCAACTCAAATGACCAATTGTTTACCGAATTTTCGATTAATTGCTCCGAAGCTCCTCTAAAGAAAGCGGACCACCCTCGCGCTACTCCCTATAAATTAATAACCAGAGGCCCTAAAGCAATTAATTGAACATTCCATTAGTGAATAAGTCCTTTGGGTGACCTACGTTGCACCAAACAAAAACGAACTAAATTTATCCCAAAGTATAATAGTATAATACAGATTACATTGGAACAACATCTATCCCATTGTATAATTGCTTAATAGTTCTATAAAGCGAAAATTACTATTTTAATAAAATTTCACACTTGATATATGCACCAGAATATGGAACTTAGCATATTTTCTATTATATTACTAGTCTAATTATACATGTTAATGCTTGGCAAAGGAAATATTAAATTTCAAATGTAAAAAATTTTAGGAGAAACCAAATAGTACATTGGTGTATTCATTTGGCACTCAAGGTGGACAAGTACCTCTCTCTCCCCCTTCCTCCAAAGTCAAAAAAATATAATTTTTTTGATATAAAAATTTTTCATAGAAATTATAAGTAAATTCCAAAAGAAATATCGTTGAGGGGTTCTCAACAAACAAAGAGACCAAAATTATTTTATTTTGCACTCTAGGAGTAGATAGTTCTTTATAGGAATGGAATTCCAGGCCTTTTCAATTCAATAAAAAATAAAATACATATTTTATTTATATTCCTCTCTCAAACCTCTCGTTTCGATTGGTACTGTTGTCTTTTTTATTTTGTAGTTTATTCATGAAACCCTAGACCTTTGACAATACCCATTGTTGCATCACTGAGTAACAGTCAAACGACGCCCTCTCACTTAGGAAGACTCGCAGCGAACCAGAGATTTGAGAGAGGAATATAAAAGAATATATTTTGTTTTTTATTGGATTGAAAATTCCTCTTTTTACAAAATTATTTGCATTATGTAATTTAATTTGGACTCTTACAATTTTAATAGCAAGATAAAAGAAAAGGCGCCACCGAAGATGCTCCCCTGTTGAGTTGGTTGCATATTCCAAAATTTGAATTTTTTGCGTCACCTCCCATTTGATTTGGTGAGTCACGGGTTATAAAAGCCGGAGCTGGTCTCTTTAGAGTCATAATTAGAGTTCGGCGTTCAGATATTTGCGAACCGCGAAATCATAAAATAACAAAGAAACGAGTAAATTTATTTCATTTTAAGAGTAATCGTTCTGGTTCATTTCCCATGTTTATGGGCTCTTAAACACACATATAACTTTAGCGTCTCTTGGCAGAAGTCCTGAGGATCCATTCTCTCTATTAATTCATTAAATCAGTTTTAATGTTATATAATCTTGTATTACTAATAAAATCACATACTCGTAGATATTTTTTGAAAAATTCACTTTAAGATTTAAATTTATAGTTTTTTGCATTTTATTACTCGTCACTTTTCCTCATTTAAGGACCGAGAATTCAATAATAATTTCCTGATTGTGACTAGTGGTAAATAAATCTTTTAACATATTTTTGAGGTTTCAAAAATGTATTTATTGTTGTGAAGTGGGTTGCTGTTTCTCTACCGTGTTTCATTGTTATGATTTTTTTGTTCTCAGAGACCGGTGGTCATTGCCTTTCTTACATAATATTTTTATAAATATAACACATATAAAAACATGAAATACAAAAATATTAGTTGTAAATAACATTAATATAAAAACATTCATATAGATAACATTGTTGTGGTTATTATTAATCGTAGCGATGGTCGGGCCAAATATGAGTGCATTGGCAGGAGTATTTCCTAATATAGGGTATTTTATCTTTTTAAAATCTGGTGTGCACATATAATTGAATGATGGAGAAATTGATTCTCTCTTTTTACCAATTGACTTAATAGATTAGATCTATTTCCTTCCAAATTCCTAATGGAATTTTAAAAGGCACAAAGATCCGTAATGATGCTTGAGACTTTTTTTTTTATACACTGCTATTCACTAATTTCATATTCTCCACTTCCATTGGGAAATTTTTTCCTCGTTTATTTATCTACTTTTAATAAGAGAATATAAATACAGTGGTATCTCCACTTACGAACTTAATTCGTTCCAGTCCGCGGTTCGTAACTCGAAAAGTTCGTATCTTGAAATCCCAGAACTATTTATTGAAACAATCGTGGAGTTGATAGCACAGTGAACGCCCCGGGCCGTACAAACGGCCTTGGCCAACGCATGCCAAACCGCGTAGTGATATGTTGGGGTAAAAAAACGGTTTTCGTCAAATAAAGGTTTATTAAAGAAAACTGCGGTCGTATCTCGAAAAGTTCGAGCGGTTCGTAAGTCGAGGTACCGAGGTAGTGTGAATCTCTTTCTATTTATTTCTTTGTTTATTGGTGGTATGAATTGCTCTAGTTGTTGTCAACTCAACTTCTACATATGATATGGATAAATAAATATTTACTCTATATTATATTGTGTTATATATTCCCATTTGAAGACCAAACATTGAATAAATCTCTATCCCTCTGGATCTTTTGGAGTGTTTATTATATGATTTATTATGAATGTTTTCATGAAATTATATTTAGATTCTCTAATTAAGGAATTTATTAAGATTGGTAATTTCAAATAATTCATTCAATCATTCTAAAACTGTTCTTATATATATATAACCAGAAAAGGGATGCTGAGATTAAACATATCTCAAATAACCAAGGCACTAATATAGTTGACATGATGGCAAAAAGCGCATCCTGCAAGGAATCCCGTTAGATAATTTTATGTTATGATTCATAAAGCATTTTAAAATAGAATGGCAAAACAAATGGATATATACTTCACTCACAAAAATTTCAACCCTTACCTTCACCACAAGAATACAATAATATACCTAATCTCACCAGAGAAGAAATAGTCATTTGCACTTGGTTAAGATACTCGACTCCTAAATAGATTCACCATTATTCCGTCTCCAAGTTACAAATGTGGAATTGACTAGTTAGGGGCCTGACGCAAGAAATATGGAATGTGGTCGTCACTCTAGATTTTTTTGTATGTTTTGTTAATATAATTTTGTTTAAATTCATTATAATATATACAATTAACCACACTTGGCCGAGTGGTTAAATATATTGACTTTGCCAATATTGATAAGCTTAAAAGTCAAAGGGCGTGAGTTCGGATATTAGGCATTCCGAAGAAAATTTATTTAATTCAAATTGGATACTAAATGATTTAAATAAATATGCCTTGATCATTGTGTCGTAAATATATTATATATCGTTTAATGTCTATATGGACTCGGATGCCGAAAAGACAAAATTCATGTCAACATTAACTGACCATTCTTAGGAAATTTAAGGAAAACAGCCCTATGCTGAGGTCGAAGGAGGGTCGTGACCTTTGGTTAAATTACAATTGGCTCTCTTTAGATTAAAAACATTTCAACGACAACCACTTCGAGTAGTTAGATACATTTTGGTTTTTTTTTACAAACTACGCCTTCTGTATATAAAAATATAGCTATAAAAAAAATCATAATTACGCACAGATCTAATTTTCATTCTCTCACCTCATCAACCTGGCCTGAGAGAGGAAAGTGTAATTAGCAACATTTCCAATGGGGATAAAAATTGACGTCAAGCGGATGTCACATCTCATTCTAAATAATTCGCTCAATCATTCTATTTTAAAATATTTTGGCTTTCCATTTTAATTAATAAATTAATACCTACCTATTTATTAATTATATATAAAACCAAAAAGGTAACTGAAATTAAACATATCAAAATTTTAATTGATTGCGTCATATCAAAGGAGACTCGCTGCCCTTCATGTATTGTTTAAATAACTGTATATATGAAAATTCTTGAAAATGTTTAATCCTATGAAACTTTTCAGCTAAAATTTGCTTCAAGTTCATCTAATTTATTTTATCGGGTTCTTATCTGATGAATCTTTGCGCCCGAAAGGTTATAAACGTTGGATTAAAAAAAATTTGTTGAATTTTAAACCGAATTTTCCTCGCTTTCAGGATATATATACTCCACGTGAAGAGCACTCTCTAGCTTGACAACTATTATTGTTGCTAATTGATTGAAGTCCTTCCCCCTCTCCTCGTCGGTGACCGAGAGGTTAAAGATGCTGACATTGTCATTATGATTACCTTAAAAGTCAAAAGATGTGGATCGGGATCCCAGGCAGTCCAATGAAAATTTGTTTAAATCATTTGGATACCAAATGATGTAAATAAATATCAATATTTCTGGATCATTGTACCGTAAATAAATATAGTATATATCGTTTAAAGTTCTATATGGTTTCAGATGCCGAAAAGACTTAAAAGTGGAATTTAAAAAATCTGGTGGGACTACAAAACTTTCACTTACCGATTTTATACTAGTTGGAATTTTATAATTGTAGCTACTTATTGCATATTAAAACCGGAATATTGTTTTTATATATCTTTAATTATGTAATTGATATATAAAATTTAAAAAAAAAATCAGTGAAAATATAAAAAAAAAAAGTGAAAAATCGGTAAAATGTCGCTTCCAGTTTTAGTCAAAATTTTTCTGTCTCATACTCAGGTTAGTGTAAGTTTAAGTTGAACATTTCATCGTTCTAAGAATATAGGAGAGTCTATATTTTGGGGTAAATTTTCATAAAATATTTTTGGATTCAGACCATCTAAAAAAAAATAAAAAACGCCATTAAATCTGTTTTTGAAATTGTTCTCTGAAATCAATAAGTACAACAAAAGAGGAAGGGAAAAATTGATCCCGGGAAGAAAAATTACGTAATTAGTTAATTTAGACATCTTCAGTACTACATATTAAAGTAAGTGTTATAATTTTATTTTAAAATATTATTAATAACTTTCACCAAACTTTTTAATCCCTTTTAATTTATTTAAGCTGTAAAGAATGTCATTTACCCTCACTCTCTCCCATCGCTACAGTCCAGCAGGACCTTTGACAAATTAATACAATTTTGTATATGCAAATTACGTCGAATAAAATTCCATCAGCCTTTTTTTTTTTTTTTTTTTGGAATAGGCAAGCGTTCTGGGACTTGGTTAATAATCAAAATTTAATTCCAATTAAAAATGCCTAATTTTTCGCTTACCCGAGCATAAATCCGTCAATCACTAGTACAAATGGTTCTACATTTGTTGAGACAACAGGATTTAACAGAGCCTACATCATCACAAACACAAACTTTGTTTTATATTATTTTTTTGTTCTGTTTTGTTTGAAATTGATTTCACAATTGCGTGACAAAATCTCAGATAATAAAAATAATAAAACAAAAAAAAAAAAAAAAGAAAGAAATAAAACAAATCAACAAGTCAGACACAAACAAAAGAGGAAGGGAAAAATTGATCCCGGGAAGAAAAATTACAAACCGTCCTTTTCCTTTTCTTTATTATTATAACAACTCTATAATTATGATATCAGAAACCAAAACTTTATTAAATTTTCATCAACGAAATTAATTATTTTATATAAGCCTCTATTCATTAAAATTTCTTAGTTTTATGAGTTGCATCATAACATATAAGGAGTGTTTTATATATAATATTTCATTACTTTTAAATCACACCTCTAAAAATTTCATTACTGTACTTATTTGCTCTTTTTTAGTATGATGTTTTACCTTGTGATTTGGCGCGTTGACATTTTCATAAAAAGTACTATTTTTGTAAAAATTTGAGAGGTGGATTTAATTCGGTCTAATGAAATTAAATGAACTTGAAAAGTAATCCGGATTAGAACCCAAGACTCTTGGTTTTCCGGACTTCAATAATTAGCTTTTTTATTACTCCTCCAAGTAAGAATGGCATTCGATATTCGTAGAATATGGAGATTAAACTGGATAAAGGAAGAATATTCGTGCGACCAAATAATAGACGTTTTTTTATTATTATTTTTAATTCCAAATTTTAAATACCTTTGAAATTCAACTACTACAAAAATATTTGGTAATCAATATATTTTAGATCAATTGTGTTTAAATTTTGCAATTAAAATAGACCAAAATGCCAAGAACTGAATGATTTTTTATCATTAGGAGAAGGAGAAGAGGGGGGAGGGGGGACTGAGATGCAATACTTTATATATATATATATATATAATTTTTTATTTATTCTGAAACTTTACATATATTCTTTGTTTTTGTATATTCATTTAATTGGCTAATATATTTTTTTTAAGTTTTGACAAATTTAAATACAAGTGTTTTATATATATAAATATATATAAAACTTAAAAAAAATTATTAAGTTGATTTAAAATAATAGCCAATTAAATGAATATAGAAAAACAAAGAATATATTAATTACACTAATATTTAGTTTTAATCAAATAATAAATAAAAAGTTTAAATATCTATACAATATTATAATGAGAAAATATATGCAATGTCAAGCCGCTGATTGGCTATTGAGTATGGCGTCATGGTGACGTTGCAATCATAGACTGCCATCAGAATTTGACATTTATTTTTAAAAGTTAACTAATAAAATAAGAGAAAAAAGGAAAAATATCGGAGATATACAAACATTAATTAGTGATAAAAAATAACTCTTGACTATATTAAACAACTCTCCTAAATATCCTAATAATTAAAACATTAGTACTACTATTTAGTTCTTGGGTTCTTATATATACCTTTGAAGGGGGGGGGATACCGGGAATGGGTCAGAGAACCCGAAACCGGCAGGGAATGGTGTGTGCCATTAGTGCACGATACACCAGGGGTAACC
>JAAAKE020125926.1:0-14886 GCA_010014785.2 Anisolabis maritima
TTAATAAAATTATAAAAAATTAATATTTTTTTTTTTTAATTTTTTTTTTTATTTTTATATATATTATAATTTAAGGGTTTTTTTTTTTTTACGTTTATAAAAATTTTTTTTTTTTTTTTTTTTTTTTTTTTTTTAATTTTTTATTTACGATGATTATCTTTAAAGAATTAGATATAGTAAAGAATGTTTTGAGTATATCCATCGATTTTTAAATTCCCCCCCCCCCTCCTTCCCCCTCGCAAATATTTTTCTTTTAATATTTTTTTAATTATGTTTAAGAAGTAAAATAAGAATTTTTATAGGCTATTATTTCACTCCGTCAACAAAACATCTTTGTAATATTATTTATGTATCAAGATAAGCTTTAAAAAGAAATATTGAGGTGTGGTCACCAAAGGGCATTATTATTAATTATATAAATATATATATTACAATTAGTGGTGTGTTATTATTAATAAAAAATAATCAAGTGGTTGCCGATAAGAACAAAATATAAAAAGGAGAGTCAATAAAAAGTTGTACTTTTATTTAGGAAAGAAAGGGTTAAAGTATGAAAATTGTAAACATTTATATTTGAATTAATATGCGCTATAGGGTGAATAAATTCGTTCATGTTTAGAAGGTAGGCAACCCAAATGACTAATTCACTAATGAATTCTTTTGATTAATTTCTCCAGAGCTCCCCACTCATGCGCAGGTGTTAAATTTCCTTAAGAATTAGCATTAACATTAACTGAGCATATACCTTATGGTAAATAATTAAATATCAAATTCATTATGCTTTTTTTTTGAGTTAGGGAGGGAATTCCAAATGCAACAAAACAATAAAAAGAAATATGTTTTTATTGCCTGTCACGCGCTTCCTCATGACTGGTAAATTTATTTTGTTAACATTGATATATATATATATATATATAATACTATCCTCTCAAATTTAATTGGACAACTTGTATCTTTGGTTTTGTCTTAATGGATAATTAGAAGACCTGCATGAAATCCGAAAATAATAAATTTAATAAAAGATAAAACATTATGAAATTTGATCATTTTCATGTAGATATCCTTATTATATATTAAGACGAAACAAAATATTATACCCAATTATATTAGAAGGGTATAGTATATAAATATATAAATTTACAGAAGTCCTGTAAATATTGACTTGTTAGAGTCATAGAGAGAAAACACAAATTTGATATGTAATCTCTGACTTTTGTTTTGAGTTGAAGACCACTAATCGTTTGGGACAAATAAAGATGGCAGAGAATTAATCATTTTTCATATATTTTTCTTTGGTACTTTGTTCTTTGGACAATTGTTTTTATTTTCTCTCAATTTTTTTCTTTATTTATTCAATAAATAAATTTTTCTTATTTTCCATAAATCAAATTTAAATTAAATTAAATTAGAGATAGAAAGATGAAACCTTTCCATTTTCGATCTTGGATTTAGAAATTTTTTCTTGTTATTTCCAGGTTGGAATTGAAAGAACATCTCTAGGAATATTGAAAATAGAAAAATGTCTCAGATAAAATAGTACTTGTAGTTTGTTTTTATATATATATATAAAAGAATTATTGAACGGAAAAAGTACTTTTTATAATATACTACTTAACTGATGAAATCATCATCATCATCATATTGTGGAATGTTATAGTTTATTATTTTATATTATTAATTAATTATTAAATAAATATCAGTACAACTACCAATCAAATATTTGCCTATATAATTAATTATTTATAAAATAAGATCCTCGAAAATATTGGTGACCCAAGAATCGAACTCAGGATTAGAGTTTGCGCCTGATTACTCTAACCGTTTAGTCATTAGTGACCCACGTTTATAATTTGACAATTCTTTCACCTACATGAGGCAAAGGATCCGAATTTGAATTTCAAATTCCCCCCTTGGCTTGTCAAATCAGAGTAAACTCATAAGATTTTATTTATTTATTTATTTATTCAAACTTATATTGTTCCCTCTCTAAGGATGAATAGCGCCTCTTTAAGTTTACACTCTCTCTTGTCATCAGTTGAACGTGTTGGGTGACGACTAAGTTTTGTAGTTAGGCTCAAATTAAAGACAATTTGAGAAGAAACGCCATCAGTTTGAATAACACTTACTTCGCTTTGATTTGAGCCGCCCAAAATCAAAGAAAAAAAAAAGACCATAATAAGAAGTGAAAAAAGTTCAATAAAAATTAAAAAATAAATAAATAAATAATAATCTAAAGAAGAAAACTGACTCCTTCAAAGATAAATCCTGGATATGTCATTTGCAGTATATGAATATAAGTAGAAATTAATAATGTTATTTAACGATGCAATCGATATGCCTCGATTTGAGATTAAAAAGAAATCGACTCTCCACGACTAAACAATAGTGCGGTTGTGCTCTTCTCATATTATACTCGTTAATAAAATTTTATTAATTATTTATTGATTATGAAATAAGAAGGCAAAACAAAACTTACATATATGATAGCTCACCAGGGCAGAAACATTCAATAATCCAAATAAAAAATAAATTACCTGCAACAAAAGAGATTAAAAATTAATTTTTGAAAAAATTATAATTTATCTTTATTGATATAATGCAGAGCTCTTCAAAGGGAGAGAGGGGGCGCGAGATGTTTTGAGTACATGATTTAAGAAATGATTATAAAGAACATTTCAAACCATTAGAAAATTTTTTTAGTTTTATTCCTATTAAGGGGGACGCAAAATAAATTTGGGGGTCGCGATGGAAAAATTTTGAAGAACCCTGATATAATGTACTCGCTGGATATAAGGAGAAGAGTTTATTTCTCTCAAGTCCACCTGACTTTATTGCAAATATTCGATTCAAATTAGGTGTGTGAAGAAATGAATTTTTTATGAATTTAACTAATTGTTTGAAGTGGTGGTCGCTTCAATTAGACAAAGCGCTCACTGTGGTGGTCGCCACCATGCCAGGAAGATAAGTCCGTGATTTGTGTGAAATAAATGAAATTTTTTAATTAGAAAAAATTAATTATTGGATATCTGATATATATAACTATACCAAAAATTAAATTTTATACTTTTAACTCAACTTTTTTATATAATACATATATAATTTTTTTAAAAATTAAAAAAGTAACTAGAAACGATGGAAATAAATTTATTTAATAATAAAAAAAAAAAAATTCAAATTAATTGAGTTGTTTATTATAATTGACAGTTTCAGAAAGTCACGTTGTCAAATATGAAGTTGAAAAATTATTTTTCTCGATTTAAGTTGTGAAATTGATATGAAAGGAGGGGAAAAAATAATTTGATTGATTTTAGAAAGTTTACATTAATTGAATAAATAAAATTGACAAACTCGTTAATTGATTTCATTAAAGACTAATTTCACTTAAATAGCAGAAGGATAATCCCCACAACATTCGAATGTTTTTCTGGATTTCTCTCTGATTTCAATTCGTTATGTATTTATAACCCATTTATTTAAAACATGTATTGTAAAATGTATAAAAACAGAGAGAAAATATATAATAATAATTCTAAATAAAAAGAGAACTAAAAGAACTAGAGAACCTTGCATTATTTATTTATTAGACTACTTATATTCCATCTTTTTATAAATAATAAATAAAAGAGGAAATTATTCTTTTAGAGAATCTAATTTTAAAAATTTATTTAAAAAAAAATATCTCTAAAATATATAGTGATATGAAAATGTTTATTTCCAAAGGAAAAGTCATTAATTTAGAATTATGTCAGTTAAAAAATACTATTGAAAGCATTAATTAATAATCGAAATAACAACTGGTTCTAAACCTCCGAGTGGACTGGAGGTGCAATGGCGGGCAAGGCGGGAGACTTGAGTTTGATTCCCGGCTTGACTCAGAAATCCGAGTTAATAGTTTGATTATATGTTTAATTATTATTTCATAGATCAATATATGATAAATATAATTTATGTATATATTATCATTGTTGAGTTGTTTGGAAACTTTTTGCTTTGATCGGACGTTTTCCGCTACAAATTCCTCGAAGGGTACAAAAACATGGTTGGAATAAGTTCCCCCGGAATTCAGATCTTGCTCTATTCAATTTTCATCTCTTTGGACACTTGAAGGAGAACGGATAGCTTTGATTTGAAGTTTTTCTCCCTATAAACTCCCTTAAAGTACTAAAACATGGTTGGGACAAGATCTCCATCCCGATTATGCCTTACATAATTTCCATCTCTTTGGGCCCTTAGAGGAGATTTTAGGAAGGAAAAATTTCCCTCAAAGTGATAGAGAAAGAGAGAGAGAAAGGGAGGAAGAGAGCATCTAAAGAATTTTGAAAGTAAGACTCCAGAGTATTGGAAAATGGAAGACTATATTGAAAAATTATGCGAATTGTATCAACGTGATTATTTTATTTTCATATTATTGAAATAAAATAAATAATTAGCATAAAAACAATCCTAAATTTAAAATTTCGTTTAAAAGTTCACATTTCATAATAAAGGAAAAATAAATAATAAATTACTTCGTTATTAGAGTTGAAATGATTGATGACAGGAATATAAAAAATTTATATTTTGGCTTTTTAATATTTTTATTAATTCACACTGATTCCGTTAAAAAAAATGTTGTGACTAACATATCACAGTATTTTCCCTTTTTCAACTAAAATAAATATTTATTTAAAACTTGATCAAATTTTCACCCATAAAAATAATATTGATTAAATAAATATTTATATTTTCTAGACATGGCCTATTCAAATATACGATAATTTCATATCCTCCGCACAATTTTGAGACGGCAAATAATATTCAAGCTCATCTAATTTGCAACGTATTTAATAGAAAACTCACAAAAACCTTAAACGTATTATCATTTGGTTGAATTTATCCAGAGCATAATTTAAATATTAAATTTGAGCCTCGAATCAGATATTTTGTTGAAAATTTTCTTTGCAAAACGTTGAAAATTGAACTCTATCCTTATAAAAGTAAGTAAAAACAGAAAATGAGTTTTCCATTTACTCTTATAAAGATAATAAATTTTCTTTTAAAATAAAATTCATTTTTATCGTTAAAAAAATAAATCAATTTATAAAAAACTATAGGATATCGCGTATTGTATTTCCCAATTTTTATTAGCAAATAAAACACTGCATAAAGTAATCTGCGAAAGTGCAGGACGACGGAGGGAGACATACACTCAGGGTACATCAATATAAGAGCAGCCAAATTACAAAAAAAAAAAAAAAAAAAAAAAAGGTGCCGAGTTGGTGAAATGGTTAAAAAAAAAAGATCAATCAATGAAATTTCTAACAAGCTGTAAAAAATTTGGGACAAGAAAAAAAGGATCAGTGTGACCATCACTAAATAGAAATCCTAGTTCTCTAAGAGGCGCAATTTAATAGACTTCCCTCGGGTGCTAAAATCGTTAATGCCGAGTCTACAAAGTAACATCTTTATTTTATCATGAGATGAAAGAATAAACATGGCCAGAGCGACAATTCTTAAAAAAATTACCATCCGCATAAATGAATTTCTGCTTTATTGTCATAAACGTGACGTCACGTCTTGTGTGAAATGGTGTGGATATACGGTGAAATTCCCAGTGGAGTATTGACGAGGGCTAATGAGCTTTTTTTTTGTTTAATATTCTATAGGAATTAATCTCTAACTGTTAAATTCTAGGAACGATAGGATCAGGACGATTCTTAGAAGCGCACCCTAGAAATACATTGAGCAAGAGGGATTGAGATATAGCAGATGTTATTCTTGAGGAAAATTTACTTGTGAGATTCATCTCATGATCAAACCAATGGTTATTTTAATGGTACAATGAATATTTATTTTTAATAAATTTTGAAAGAGCTTATAAGGAATTTTGGATAGTTGTGCACGAGGTCGAAGAACAGCCCACTATATACTTATGAAAAGAAATATATATATATAGTATGTGTATATATCAAATGTGGAGATTTATTATTTTTCTTGAGGGTAGATAGAAAAAAATATAACGAATTATGACACCATGTTCTAAAGAGCAATAAAACTGAAATAAAATCTTTCGAAAGAATAAATTTCTTCTATTTTTTCCCCCTTTCAGGTTATAATATCGATGTGCTCTATTTATCAGTCAACTGATAGGGAAATAAAAAATTGACATTTCTAGATGCAGATTGTGTTATCTTTAAAACAAATTGTTGACTAAATCAAAGTAGGACATATGATCCCTTTTACACAGTGGTCCTCAGGGGATCTTTGGCGAAGGCAAAGGAAAAAGTGGAAAAATGTAATTACCGCCATCAAAGTGTGGAAAATAAAAATAACTTCCTACAGGGTGTTCAATTTAAAAGAGGTCATTGGGAATTACATAATCGTAGTTACCTGCTTTTCAGATCATTCCTAGCAATCCTAGTCTACAACCATTTTTGTGAGAGAAACAGTATTTTTAAATACAGGATCAACCAAATTATTGTTTTCATTTTAAATATTTTATTTTAGGTTAAATATGGATTTGCTTCGGTGGGTCTGTCAAAATTAGTCTAGATCGGATGATATATTGAATATTACAAGAAAAAAAACAGTTACAATAAAAATATCTATTCGGTAATGTGAAGCCTAATCTGAACATATGAAATAGGGTAACATTATTTAAAATAGTGGTAAAATTATTTTCTCACCAGGGCTCTCCAAACTGCAACCCGAAGATAAATCAGATCGGCGATTATATACACATACCCTAATTTCTCTGCATTTTTGAGACTTTGTGAATATATTTTTTCGAGAATGGATTTTATTAAATCAAAATAGAGGGCAAATTTATTTCGCTTTTTCTAATTGGAAAAAATAATTTCATACATATGAAGTAATTTGTGTGACCAAATGCTGCCTTTGCCCAATTTCTGCTTTGTCAATCGGCCCGTGTTTTGAGAGCCCTGATCTATACAAAATTTATAATGACCATGTTAATGGGTAGTTTACATTCAAAAATAGAAGTTTAAATTTCTTTTTGTAAGCCATGGTAAAAAATTATTATTTATTTTATATTCATTCAAAAATAGTCTGATCCATTTATTTATTATTTGATAATTAATTTTCTTTTAAATAATCATGAAATAAATATATATATATATATATATATTTTTGCTATACTTTAAAGAGTTAGGATTAAAGATATTTTTTTTCAAACTAGTATAAAAAAAAAATACCCAAAATATTGCCTTTCCTCGCTTTTGTTCTTTTTTTTATATTTCAAAGTGAAAAGCAGGCAGAAAAGGTTACTAAGTGCTGACGTTTCGATTTAATAAAACAATCATCAAAGTTAAAAAAAAAGGAAGCTAATTTATGCTCTGATTCTTTTTCTATTATCCTTTTATTTATTTAATAAAAAATATTTATAAGGTAGTTTTATATTATATTTTTGAATTTGTCGGTGTTTGAAAGAGTCTTTGTAAACGTCTCGAGAGGGAGATATCCTGGCCATGTAGACGGGATGCCTGTAATCGAGCGCTTATGTGAAAGGACGTTTACACTTTTTCACTCAGCTATTGAAAGCTCACTTTTTTAATTAAGAATTATTTATAATAAACATTTTCATACACAAAAAGATGATTTACTTCGGGAAGGATATTAAAATCCGTTAAATTGAAATTTGTCATGATCATCATAATTTTGTTTTATTTAAATTAAACCTACGAGTGTTATGGAAACAAAAACTTAATTAGCAAAATAAATATTGAAAAAATTAACATTTCGATTTCAACCCAAAGGGAGAGTGAAGAGGAGAGAATGATGAGGGGGCGGAAGAGCATAAGGGGAAGATCCATCCCCAGGGCATAAGTTTTTGCTTTAACCAAGACGAGACTCTCCCTTCTGCAATTTGCACAGGATAAATCAGCCAGAGATAGGGGTAGTTACTTTCATGGCATCATGCCTAGGATTCCAAGGAAATCATGAAGCCAGGCGAGTAAGATATCACAGGGGAAAATCTCTGTACCGGCAATTCACTCACAGATAACTACATTTCTTATATATATTCTTATTAGGAAAAAAAAAAAAATAAAGCGTTTCTTAAATATTCCAATACCTATTGGCAAATCGAAGTTCTCAAGTCAAAACATGAATATTTTGATTAAAAATATGATGATTATCTAAACGAACTCCCGAAGCGATCAATACAGACGGTTCTACTACTACTTGCTCTTCCTTTGGTCAAAATCACAAATCTTTTTCTTATATAAATAAAATAGAATTCATATGTTTAAATTGCACGCGTATGAGAAGTATTTTATTCGGTAATAAAAGATATGATCCTGGTTTATATTGTCCTCTCAACTCGAACAGGTGAGGGCTAAAATGCAAAAAGAAATTGTCATCTATCAATAACAATAGATCAAATCAATTCTCAAAATTTATTACATCAAACCATTCGTTTATAACATTTTTCGGATCGTTTTCACATTTTCCTAATATGAGATTGATAACAAGCAATATTCTTTAATAAAGAGAGTGGTAATATTATTTATAAAAAGAAAAGTCTTGAGTGTAAATACAGGATGAAAAGTCAATATCAGGTTTAGTCTGAACAGAGAAGAATTATTATAATTATTTCAATAAAAAAAAATAAAATGAATGAATTGGATATTAAATATTCTAACATTGAAATAAACACAATTATTTGTCCTTAAAATAAATTGCGTTCCAAAACTGTAATATAATATAAAGAGCACAAAAATAATTTGTTTACTTCTTGCCAAAGATGAATAAATATTGGTATAGTACCCTCCAATTAAAATGTTAAAATGTTATCCTTATTATTTCAGTGAGAACTTGTTATGAGGTGCTGACGATATGTTGGAATTGTAAACAGATGTTGGTAATCTCTAGCCCCTTACAGCAACCTTTCACACCTCAATTAATTAATTAAAGCAATCTGCTCAACAACAGTCTTAGACGTTAACGTTTGCTGAATTTGAACCAGAGAAAGATAACTTAAGAAAATATTATTTAAGTGAAAAAAGAGAGAAATGAAGCTGAAGGGTAGATAAACTATAAGACATAGAATACGCATTATATTAAAAAGGAAAATAATTTTTTTTTAATTTTGCGGAAGTCACAGGGGATTTTGCTGTGCATGTTCGATGCAAACTACATTTCTCTCTCACTAACACCAGCTATAATCATGGGAATATTTAACAGGGAGTTTAGATAGCAGACAATCAAAGGCGCGTTGATAGAGTGTCTTCAATGACGTCACAAAACCGCTTGATTTCAAATTAATTATATATTTTTAAAAAGCCCTTTTTCCGACGTTTAAATTTATTCAGTCATTCAGCCAGTTTTCATCTATTTTGGGGTGTTTAGACCCACAAGTATCCCCACTGACATTAAATGATTTTTGTAAGGATTATATTTGTGGCTTGCATTTTAAAAATGTAGGTTATCATCCTAAAAATGATAAATAATTAAGAAAAAGTTAAATATTATCTACTTAATTAATTCTTTCTTTTAATGCGTTCCAACTACTTTAAAACGCCAAATTTTTTATTATGTATCTGGTATAAAAATAAGTCAGTTAAAAACTATAATATATTGTGATGAAGGGTGGAAAAAACGACCAAAACCTTTGATAAGCTAATGAATAATAAATTTATTTTAAATGAATAAATGTTATCGTTCTCTATTAGCTGCCTCAATCATCCCAAGTTATATATTACACAGCACACTATCTTTTATATATCTAGAATAAATTAATATTATCTATAATTACTTAATCTAGAACGTTGGTTAGGCAAACTTTCGGTAAACTCAGCGTAGAATAATTTTTAAAAGAACATGAATTGTTATTATTGGAGTTCTCCCCTTATCTTCGTTTTATAACCCCCTCTCGGTAATTATGTTGGTCAACCCTCTATTTTAATAAATAATATTTAAAAAAAAAAAGGCGGAGAGAAAGTTATTAATTGACCCTCGAAAACCCTTCCCTTTTCAACAACAACTTAAACACAGAACACCTGTCCAAAATGGGGGAGTTTCAGGTCAACGAACCGGAACTCAAATTTTATTAACTATTAATATTAATATTTCACAGCTCGCCTTCGGCGGTCCATTCACCCAGTGAGGTGGTTCCGCCTTCTGAGCACCCGTTATATGATATGTTTATTAAAGAGAACGATTATTCGACCCATTGCATTTCTTTCTTTTCAGAATTAAATTAGTGACTAGTGCCATTCTGACACACGCTTTTCCACGGTGCTGCTTCGCTTTATTTAATTTCGGTTCGGTTTTCCAAATATAATGGTATTGATTATATATATAGTTGGTAGGATTAATTTTCTTAGACTAACTATTCTTATTTGAGATAATCCTTTTGTCGCAAAAACTTTATCCTTATATGAAAAAAAGTTAATCGATTCTAGCGATAAAGTTAAAAAATTTTCATCTAACTTGGCACATTTTTTGAACTCATAAAATAAACAAAAAAAAAAAAAAAAAACGGAAATAATTAATAATTAAATTAGTTCAACCCGTCTCTTTTTCTTGAAAGTCTGAAGGAAGATGATACTAAATTAACATATTTATATTTATAAATTAGTGAGAGTGAATTTGAACTGATACCATTGTGTGAATAAATACCCAACTCAAATGTAAATGAACAATCTCTATCTTTGATTTCGTCTTAATGGATAATTAGAAGACTTACATGAAATCTGTAAAATTAATAATAGCTAAAACATTGTGAAATTTGATGATTTTGAATTTTATAAAGATCTAATAATCCATCATGAGGAAACAAAAAATACAGGTTGTTCAATTAGATTTGAAGTGAATAGTAGAAAATCATATGGAGAAAGGGAGAGAAAACTTATTTTTGTACATAATGCTATTTATGAGAAGAACCTATTAAATTAATTAATATGAATAAATATGATGGTTAATATACTGTAAAAGTAATAAAAAGGCAATAAATAGAAGAACAATACAAAAGGAGGAAATACGGTATAATATTAATGGTTTGGAATGAAACTTATTGAAAATATGTGGGTATCTAAAATTTAATTCAAATTGCATGGAAAGACCTTTAAAGTAAATGTTTGATGGATTGTCGCAACATGAAAGAGAAGAGCAATATTAGTATCATTTTATTAATTAAGTATTTATGTGTAGTTTTCGTTTTTAACAAATTTAAAAAGTTTGTAAAAACAAATTTCAAAGGATTGTAAAAACACATTAATAATAAAAGATTAAATATTGAAAATTTATCTTCAGGTCTGATATGAAGAAAAATAAATATAAAATAAAAAATATATATATTGCAAAGGCTTTTTAAATTTCCATTCAATTGAAACATAAAAGAGAAAATCATTTGAAATTTAGCCTTGCCTTTTGGCAAAGTTAGTAGATAGAATCGAAAGCGAAATTTATTAGAAACATATGAATGCAAAAATAAAATACTTTCTCACTATATATTACAAATATAGAAAGTAAAAATATATCTTCTAAATGTGATAGGTCAAATATTTTAATTTGAAAACTTGAGAAAAGGAAATTTTATAAATTTTTAAATATATAACGCAAAGTTTAACACAATCTTATTTAGTTTAGCTAGATCGTGGACGATAAATTTTTCCTGGGGACTAGGTTAATTTTAGAATTAAAAATGATAGCCACCATAAAACTCATAAATAATTAACAAAAAATTTATGTTTAAATTTTTCTTTTTTTGTGCATTTGAGAAGACTAACAAAATGTGCCTCCGATTAGCGGGTTGTCTACTTATTCATTTCGGCATCTGAGATTTTAATGCATCCGCCACTTGCATAAAATCGGCATTCTAAGACTATGTAAGCAGGGTGCCAACCTTTGAAAATCAGTAAGATACATTTTAATAAATTCCCTTCTCAGACGGCACTAAATTCAAGTTCACAAATATTTCTTAAAATATATCTAAATATTTTTTTCACTTTTGTATTTTTACTAGCGAGTTGGATGAAATTCGAACGTCCACTGCCTTAATCCTCTAAGGCTAAATAGACAACAAATAATTTTGTAACCAATTCAGAGTAGAGAAAGTTTGAAAGTTTCTACTTAATAAAATTTGTTATATTTCCATTAAAGTATTTGTATGTGACAATAATCTATAAAGAAATAATTAACTGGAAATCCACTCTTGCATTGTTATTTGGACATAAATGAAAATTAGTCACTGTTCACGTAGTCATTTCAAAAAAAGCCAAAAGCCTTGAAATTGAAATGTTTGTTGTTTACGTGCTGCACACAAGAGAGATTTATCGATTCCTCTACTATTAACTATTCTTTTTTCTCTCATTTGTACAAAATGATATATTAATTTTAAAAAGTGAAAATTGAAAGGGATTTCCCTCCCGACTCATGTCATTACATTCTCATGTCCATTTATAAAATTATTAATTCCTTCCGTTTTACCTAATCTTATAAATAATAAAAATAGAATCGAGTAAACAGACTTCTTTCAATAGGTAAACAAATTTATTTAGATGAAGATATCTCTTTGTCTCCGAAACGTTGACAAATAATAAATACGAAAAAAAAAAGTTTGTTAAATTTATCTTATTTAATTAATTGCCCTTCCCCTGTTCTTCATCGATAAAACAAAAATTCGTGTCTCTCTCTCGCTTCTCTCGGTAGTCGTATAAACGGCTCGATCAATTAAGATGAAACTTTGTAGGTGATTTATTTATGACCTCAGATTTGGGCTCTAAAACAGGGAATGCTAAATTCAAATGGATGGTAAGTTTCAAATTAATAACAATTGAAAATAGCAGCTTGTCTAAAGATATTTCACAAAAAGTATGAATTATTAATAAGTAGCCTTTAGCTGGGTATTAAAAGAATATTAGCTTATATAGATTCTTGTATTTTTTAATAAAAAAAATTTTATTGAGATGATAATAAAAATAATCAATAATTTAAAAAAAAATTTCAAAATCTTTCTGAAATTTTTTTTAAAACAATCATATTACATCAGGCTCGGAAGAGCAAAAGTGAATAAGACTTTTGAAACTCACTGTACCATGAATGTACTAATAGTGTGGTAAAAGTATTTGCAAATTTAAAGTGAGCACTCTAAAAAAATAAATATTGGACACGCCTCAAAACCCCGCAACCGGAGAACTAACCTGTGTGCTGGGTTGCCTATAAGTGACTGTTGCAGGCGAAATTTTATTAATATTAATTAATTAATAAAATGAAAATTTTATTATTTGAACGTGGATAGGCATTATTTATAATAATTTGAAAAATGACAAAAGCCCTTTCTTCTTTTTAAATTATTATTTGTTTTTACTCAACTCTCAGATTTTCATCAGCATACGCCAAAATAGTTTCACATGTGGTCTTCAGCTGGGAGTAAGAGATTATTCTTCCCTCATCTCAGCATTAACAAAACAAAGCAACCCTTTTCTTCAATAACTTTGCTCTTACTCCTCTCATAATTATTTCTTCCATTTTATTCTATTTTCCTCTTTCATTGGCGTTCTGAAAAGGCCACATGTTAATTCTAAAATTAAACCAAATTAGGCTTTCTATCCCAAATAAAATCACTAGAGATAGGTTGGTTATTTTATTAATAGATTTATATCACGAACATATATATATGCGTATCGTTTTAATTTTCCTATTTTATTAACATTTTAATTGATTCTTTAACAAATTATTATTTAATTGTTATTTTGTTAATTTAACGAAATCAATATGTTTCACATAATTAAGAATTTAACAAAAATTAACACAATTTCTAAAAATTTAATAAATCGCATTATTTTAAACAGTACTCGGAACCGAACCGTTAAAAAAAAACGAAAATAAAACTCGGGAGCCGTAACCGAAGACCGGAACGTAATAAATTACGGTTCGGTTAGAAGTTAGTATACATTCGTACTTCTTTGGCTTGGCTTCTTTTTCCAAAGGACTGATCGCCTTCCTTCACCAACGAAGAATTGCATTTTTAACAACTCGAAAAAGTTACTAAGAAATCATCTAGTCAAAGAAAGTCAGTCTTTCCTAAAGAAATTCTAAAAATAAAAAAAAAAAATAATAAAATTCAAAGAAAAGAAAACTTTTTTATTCATTCTTTCTAAAGTCTTTTAATTGAAATATTTCTCATATAATATTTTCTTTATTAGAGCCTTCCAAATTATGCATTTGCATGTTAGGTTCCCCCCTGTTATTTTTCAAAGTCTTTTTTTTTTCAATATGTCCACGAATCATAAGAAATACAATATATTGATACTATTTTTATATTGCATGTGTTTGCATATTTTAATCTTTTTGGGAATATTTGTCCATGTTATAAAGCATATTTGGCCTGATTAAACACATGCTTTGTTTTTTTAGTGCATATTTAAGGTCCTTTTCATTAAGCCATTAGCGAAACGGTTTAATATGGAGAGGGTTGGTCGGTAGGGGGAGGGAGATAAACTGCTGTTTCTCCTTTCCTCATCCCCATTTCCTTCTATTCGTGAAATTTAAAAAAAAAAAAAAAAAAGATAAGATCATATAAATGAACAAAATGGAAGTTGGAATTTTCGTCTTAAATAAATATTATTTTATTAGATATTATCCGTAGTCAAAATTTCTGGCAATTCTTATATCTAAAAAAAAAAATATTAATAAACATGAAATGGAATAAATTAATTTTGTCCCATTGAATACGTGCGTTCGAAATAAAAGGAAATAATTTTTTAATCCTTATCGAGAGAGATAAATATTAAAAATTTAATTTACAAATCAAATTTTTTTTTTTCTAAAGAAAATATAATTAAGATTTAGGAAAAAAAAAAAAAAAAAAGTAAACCCACATGAATTATTCTTATGAGCTGAACCGAGGCAATTTGTACAACACTTTAATTCATGGAATTTAGA
>JAAAKE020125937.1:0-14886 GCA_010014785.2 Anisolabis maritima
TCTCAATCCCGTTCTCGCCAAACACCAACATTTTTGCATGATTATAAAAAATTATTAATTCAACTCTGAAAAATTTTTAAAAAAATTATAAATAGGACTAAAAAGTATAAAATAAAAAGACGGTTTTTTATTTAAAATGCACTAAAAAGAAGAAAATTAATTGAATATTTATAACAAAATATAAAAGCGTGGACGTTCATTGAAACGTAAAATATCATTAATGGGAAATTAAATTAAATATTCACTGAGAGCCTGCGCTTTTATTTTTGATTAAATATTCAAGAATTTTATAGAAAAAGTTATTTTTCCCTTTTTTAATTTAAAATATATTTACTTTGCTAATTAAAATAAAAGTCTGGGGGAGGGGGGCAAAATAATCCCCACGATTCTATTTTAATTCAACAATTTTATGGAAAAAATTATTTTTTTTTAGATTTAGTTTCTGGTAAAAGGGATAGCAATATGTTTTTTCTTCTTTTTCACGACCTTTATTCTTAGTATTTTTTTTCCATTATGACCTTTTTGTTTAAAGCCCCTTGTTTTTGTATGTGTCTGTTGCGTATTCTCTTTGCTTCTTCTCCCCTTTTGGTATTTCGAGGGAAGTTGAGAAACACTTATTTAAATACCATTCATCTTTTATTCCTCTTGTCTTGTTCATTTTACATGGAGGTATTAAAAAGAAATCAATTTACGATAAAAATTTCTGAATTTATTAATTGGGTGAAGATATAGGAGTCTCACTCAGGATATTTTTTAGGAAAACTCTATACTTTATTCACTTATAGACGTTTCGTGGTAAATTTTATTTCCGTCTAGAGGTGAATACAGTACTAGGCTTCTTAAAAAAAATATCCTTCCTAAGACTCATATCTACATCCAATTGTTTATACAGCCACTCAACTTAATCGAGAGTTTATTAATATTTAAACTTAAATAAGTGTTTTGTTTTTTATTTGTTATATTGCAAGAAGTTGTTTTTTGAGGGGGACTTTTTTCTTTGGATGATATTTTAATTTTTATTAGTATTTGAGTCTTGAATAGAATAATAGGTTTTTTATTAAATATATTTTTTGAATAAAACTTTTATAATCAAAACAGTTTTACTTTTCACATTCTTATACTGGATTCAAAAATTTTTTTTGCACTGAATTATCACGACTCTCGCATTATTATAATAATTATATGTGGTTTTCCTTCCTGAAATGAAATAATGATTTTTCGGATTATTTATCATCTAACAACAAAAAGGGAACGAAATTATGCACCCTCTGATATTCAGGCATATAATTAATTACATTCCAGAAGATAGCAAATATTGCAGAATCTAGTAGCTATCTATAAATAAAACACGCCATACTCTCCAACCCCGAAATGTCTACAAATTGTTGACATTAATATTATATCTAGTTTTTATTAATATTTAATAATTATATTAATATTAATAATATTTCTTCAATAATTTTCTTTCTAAATTTTTAAAATTATAAAAAATAAAATTTTTAATTTAATACTTCTTTCAAATAATTGATCAAGAAAAAGTTCTTCTTAGACATTTTTTTTTCCATTTATGACATTTAATCGATTGTGCAGATTTTATCGCAGCTCACTTTTCACTAGAATCTATCTTTTAATTTCAACGACGAAATTGATTATTGATTTAAAAAAAAAAAAAATATTGATAGGTAGTGAGAAGCGTGCAACTTCTAATTTTCTTTTTAATTAAAACACTTAATTTTTCTAAATATAACTCAATTAGTTTTATATATATAAAATTTCTAAAAACAAACACTTTTAATAAAGATGAAAAGAGTCCCCGGCTGTCTTCTCGTTCCAGGAGATTTTCTGATAAATAAAGAAAGCCTAATTTAATCAGTTTAATGATTGAAAATATCTCTAGGGTGAAAAAAGATTATATATTTAAAGACACACGTGTTCGTTGGTTGGTTCGTTTTAGAGTCAGTCGCAAGCCATCAAACCATCTAAAGACTTTAACGAGGAGGAGAAGAACTAAACTAACTTTTATTCAAAAGACGCTATTCTTAGCACCCGAGAGTTTCGTTTCTATTTCAGTGTTCGTTTTGTTAGAAAAAAAAAAAAATCCCAAAATGAAAAATGCATTTTATTTAATATCTTTAAACAACTTTATTTTTATTATTGATTACACTCTAAAGTAATGAATAAGTCTACTGTCTATATATATATCCAATAAATATTCCTTACCAAATTTTGATTTTTTTAAAAATTCTCTCGTTGTCCCCTCTACAATATCAAATTGGATATTGTTTAAAATATTAAGAGATCGATAGAAAAAAATTCAATTATATTATTTTTGGACCTCTCATTAAATAATCATTTAACTGTGGTTTATTTCCCATTTCGGTTTCGGCCACTCATTCTGTGATCTTCTTCAGGGACAATTCTGACAACTGACTGTGATGGCACCACGATCGAGGCATGGCAGTCATCTTGTATCTCACTTCACTTCATATTGTAGATCTGTATTTGTAACGTTCTTTGTAGCCCTGTCCCTTGGTGCAGAGGTAAAGGTCTTGCCTCACGTACCAAAAGTCAGTGGTTCGCTTCCCGTCCTGAGCGACAAACATTTATTTATATTACATAATTATCTAATAAAATGAAACGAACAAATAATTTTGATATTAATGGTTTGAAATATTTTTTGAAAACAGGTCATATGAAATGCTCTTACATGTTATAGGTTACTAACCCCTAATACTTAAACAGTCCACGAATGTGGAATCTTAACACCCCTCCTTTTTATAGTAAACTCTGTCTTAAGCGCTTGGTTCATTATTTTTTTTTTTTTTTTAATAAATTTATTACAAAATGTTTTTTATTAAAGAAAGAATTTTTAGATGTCTATTATAAAATAAAATTCAGCACCGTTAATTAATCTTTATAACTATAAATGGATTATCTAGATCATGACTTAATTAGCATAATCTTTAAATCATAAGCGTTAAATAGTATATAAAGAATATTCAAATTTCTATTGTGATTTGAATATATCTTTTACACTAAATATTTACTTAATTGAATAAATTTAAGCAGCCTCATTCTATATTCATTGGAACATTAATCCAATTTTCTTATTTTAATAATGTTGTGTTACTTTTAATATTTTAACTCACTGAGACCCGAGATAACCTTTTGATTCCATTTTCTACGTATTTGTTTTATCATTTTAATATTTTTGTTTTGTTTTGTTTTGTTTTTACTCTCCAGTGGTTTTTGTTTATCTTTCTTATTCATGTCTTTAAATAAATATTTTTCAAGTCATTTTTAATTATAGAATTTTGATATTTTCCTTTAAACGATAAAAAATTGATGTAGCCATTACATAACCGATTAGCATGTAACGTATTTTTATTCTGAAGGTGAGATGTGGCTGAGTGATACAATCTCTATGAAAATGAGGTTACAGCGAAGAAAATTAAATAAGTCTTATTTAATTTTTAATTGTCTCGGACACAAATCATGTCATATGATCATAGATTTATTTATTTTTTAAAAATTATAAAATATAAATTACAATATTTATATATAATTTTTTTAAATAAATTAATCTGTAATCATAGGTCCTGATGAAGGCCACGATTTATTGTTAAAAATTAAATAAGATTTTTTTAGAGACGTTTATTTTTTTAGGTGATAAAATTTAATTTCTTTTAGGATTGTTATTTTAATGATTTTCCATCGTTTTAAATAAAAATTGTTGAATAATCCTTGTTCAAAACACTCATACTTATTTTAATTTATATCGGAATAATTATATATATTAAAGTCTATATGGCCCAAGATGTCGAAAATACTAAAAAAAAAAAAATAATAAAACTTATTTAAATAATATTTAAGGAAAACAATGATATTTGAAAATTTTATAGACCTCCTCACTTCCAAACATCTTTACACCGCTCCAAATTTCCCACCTCAAAAAACAAATTGATTATTTGATCTAATTAATAATAGTTAAAATCGAATCTACTATGTCCTCAATTTAAAGCTTTCTCCTTATACTATGAAAAATCATATTTAATATGTATTTTCTTAATATTTAATAAAAGAAATAATGAGTTCTTTCAAAAATAAGGAAAAGAGGAAGGGCATAGTTTATCTTTAATTCATAATCTGACTCACATAATTATCACAATTTTTTCAAGATGTGAATATATATATATTTTTCTTATTTACTGTCTTTTATTATTTACAAGGATAACCCTTAAGAATGGGAAAAATAAAAGAGCATTGAAATGTTAATCAGATATTAAAATGAGAAAAATGTCTACAACCTGAAAGAATTCGAAAATGCCAAGGGAAAAATTTAGGGAACAAAAAATATAATAATGTCAAAAAATTATTAGACTTCAAAGAAAAATAAGGGGCAATTGAAAAATCCAAGCAGAGAAAAATTATTTTCCTCTATAAAGAGCCAGTGATTTAAAAATTCACAATGGTCACAGCATCCATGTTAGTATATTTATAATTTCTTTATTTTTGTTTGTTTTTTTAAACTTTATTTGTTTTAAATGCGGACAGATTAAGAGACACGTATTTTTCGAAGGAAAAATGAATTCTTTAATATGCTGCTAAGGTTTATATTATTAATAGAAGAATTTTATTAATAATATAGCCTATTTATTTAGGGTTTTCCTCTTCCAAATATTGCTCAGTACTGACAACTCTTGATTTAGAACAAATTATAAGAAAAGATTGAGACACTTTAAAAGGAAGACGATGTCATCTATTCCCAAAAGAGTCAAATAATATAATATCAACATATATTTTAAAAAGTTTAGAGAATTTTTATTTAATATTTGATTAGATAGGGCTAAATTAATTTATTAATTTTTGGGCCAACATAGTTTATTTTTAATAATAAAAAATAATAAGTATTCATTATTTTCATTTTGATTTTTAGAAAAATATCGGTCCGTTTTTTTGTTGATGAATATTTTATAAAGGCAAAAAAGGGTCCTAGTCCCCTGTCAATATAAACTTCAGCATTTTTCTCAAACTCTTCTTCAGAAGGAAGAAAATATATGATTTTTTAAAAGGAATAAGTGATAAGATAAGAGAAGAGATTTCTATAGATCATAGAGGAAGTGTGGATAATTGACATTCTTTTTATAGAAGAGAAAAAAAAAGGAAAAATAATTTTTTTTTCTCACGTAATTTGTTTGATAGGGAAGAGCAAAACAAAGACAAACGTGACAGAATGTGCACTTTGGAAAAAAATCAAAGAGTATAATTAAATAAATTCGGTGAATTTTAAATAATAGAACAAATAAGCTAAAGAGGAAATTTAGTGAAGGATAACTAGAGGTCGCCAATTCACATGCCCACCAGGTGTGTTTTAAAAAATTCCCTTGTATATAGTGTATTAGGTTGCCTATATTGCAATGCCTCCCCTTCGTTGATCCTTTTTGAATTGAATCCCTTCCCTTAAAGGTGAAGGGCGATCCCTTCAGGAAAGAAAGAAACCAAGAGCCAGTCAGTCGCATTCTTTCTTTAGCGATAGAAGCGAATGTTCGTCAATGCGTGTTAGTGTTGATGTTTGTTGTGTGTGAGTGAGTGGTGAGTGTCTCCGTCGCAATGCGCAGGCGTGTGCCTCAGTGCCCCCGTCTGCATTCACTACTCAACTTCAGTGCCGTCCAGGCATTCATACCATACCCTCCAAAAGGTGTTTTGATTTGATTGTTGACTTGACAGTCACTGATCATTAGTGATTACGTTTCGATGGCGAGAGGTGATCTCTTGGTTGTCTTCACGGATTATTTATTCCATTCAGGGATTCTGGATCAGATGCTGCTCTTTGCTCTGAGATCAGAAGTCGATTAAAGTCGCTTCTCTTGGAACATGCTCTTTGTTTGGGTAGAGGGACCATGGGCAATGTCCTGCATAGGAACGTCGCCACTTTGCCCTGCCTCAAAAATGAGATCGCCAAAGGGGTGAGTGAGCCCGAATTTTATATTTCCCAACTGTCAAAGAGAGGTGAGGGCCCGCCGAAACGGCAGTATCGATCTCTCTCTTGTTGTTCCCTGTTCTGCCACAACTTGCCAGTTGGTGTCGATTCACCTGACAATTTTCCTTTAATTAATATGACTTATCATCCTTTAACATGGATATTTTTAGAAATGACTTTAAATTGACTTCAATTGTCCATCATTTACACGTGAACACTTTTAGAGAGAGAGAGAGAAAAACTAAAAGCTTACCTTTTATAAAAACATTCATTCATTAACATTCCCCCTAACCAACCATTAAAAAATCAACTTTCAATAGTCTCTCTCTACTTTCGCGACTCTATTGTTATATCCAAATATAACGGACCTTTTGTTTTTGTCAATGCCTTAAATGAAATACAATCAAATAGAAAAATTGTTCGTCTAGGAATGTAAGATTCCCCTTTAGTTACGGATTGTCCAAAGATATTTATTAATTAAAACTTTTAAAACCATTTTAATCTAAACATATTCTTATTAATTGAATGATGTAAATAAACACAGAAAAATGGCATGTTGTCCTGTTTCCTTTTAGTATTATAATTATAATAAATATATTAAAGAATAACCTAAATCCTAGATCGCATACGATTGGTACTTGACGGACACAGCATATTCTGTCCATCAATTATCTCCACTTTATAATAATTAAATAAAAAATGAAAAATTTTTATTTTAACAATGATGAGCCAAAATCAGAGCAGAGATCAAAAAGCATATAAAAAAAGATCTTTATTTGAATTTTGGCTGATCCTGTCCTACTATATTTAATTTTTTTAATTTTATTTTAATTGTGCGCTCTTTGTATTGTGGCTTTTGTGTATGAATGATTTTTAACGCCTGAGGAAGGCATAATTTGTTGACTAAATATACTCAAAAGGATAAAATAATTCTAATAAAATACTATTCATTTAATTTATATTTTCCTTTGGTTATAAAGGCATTTATATAATCGATGTTCACTGACGACCTTTCACACTCTTGTGAACGGGGCCGTCCGGCTGGTTATCAGCGATCCTGGTGGCGGTATTCTTCACTCCAACCCATCACTGACAGAAATGATTAACTGTAAACATATCATAAAAATGATAAAATGACATCTGTAAATTTTCACTTTTAATGGACAGACCTATTCCAAAAGTTAATTTTGTCCACAGAAAGATCGATTTCTGTTAATTCGTTTTAAAATTCGTAATTAAAAAAAAGTCAAAATTAATGTGATTACAATACCTCCATATCTATATACGAGTCGGAGGATTATAAAAAAAAAAAAAGCTTCAGACTCTAGCACTTGAAATTACATTAAATTAAAAACACTTTTCCACTTTAATTTAATTAACAATAACTAGATTATCATTATTTAATATAAGTAACAATGCCCAGGAAACTTAGAATATAAAATGGATTATTTAACTTTTAAAATCTTTTTTTAAAAATAGGTCTTAAATTGTTCTTTAGATTGCTAATAAAACGGGATCAATTCCTTTTCTTCCTTTTTTTTTTTTTTTTAAGTGATAAAACCTTTTTAACTGATGAAATTTGGTTTGCGTGTTTCTGAATAATCGAACACTTCTCATTTTTTTTTTTTAATTTTTTATTACTAATTTTTCATTTAACGGAAGCTTTAATATATATTTTGATTTTAAATAAACAAATTTCACTTATTTAACATAAAGGAGGTGCTTACTTTAAAAAATTACGCAATTTAATTTTCTCTTTAATATTTTCTAAATATCAATTCTCACTCTCCATAAACCTATTGCTTGAATATCTAAAAGTTTATCCTATGAAGGTGGTAATAAAAAATAAGTAATCAATCATCTTGCAAAATTTCCCTAAAGGAATAAATTATTATAATAAATAATTAAACACTTAGTGGATAAAAACCTGGTTCTTCATATATTCAACAATTAAAAAAAAATTGTTAAAAAATTTTTAACTGTATTTTAAAAATGGGAAGTCACATTTTTACGATTACTAAACATGTCCTTTTATTTATTGTAAATAGAAATGGAACAGAACTCAAATTGCGGATCTTTAAATGAGAGACTCTGTGATTTGTATCTGAATTGAATGAGTGACCGAAACGTTGGACGTATATAAAAATCCACCGAAATGTAATTTACTTATTAATAAAATTCAAAAAATAGAGACGTTTTTAAATTCATACTTTTAAACTGTCAGAAGAACGTGTGTTCGACTCCCACGAGCGCCTTATTTTTTTCCTACTTAGAAGTTTAAGGAAAAAAAATAAGAACTTAAAATTTTTATTTTATAATTTTACTTGAGTAAAAATTATTTCTCATTGTTTGATTTTTTATTTTTTTTTTAATCGGTCCACACCGAAGCTTCATCTTGTATTTTTCAGTTTGTCTTGAATATTTTATTAAATAATTTAAAAATTAGATTCTGAACGATTCCAACGACAGCCACCGTAAACTCTGTTTATTGGGTTTGTGACATTTTTAGTCACGAAAAAAATGTTTTTATTTAAAAAGAGAAAAATAATTTTTTCATTAAATTGATTAATCTATTTGGCTAATTAAAAGCATGGTTGGGCCCTTACTGATAATTAAAAATATCATTTATAGGAAATTAAATAAAATTTTCAATCAGCGCCCTCCACGCTAAAAGCAATGAATGAATTTAGTGCATTTTAAATAAAATCATTTTTATTTATTTATTTAACCATATCACTTAAAATTAAAATTTTTTTGTGAGTTTACACAACATGGTGCTTGAAAATATTAAGGCAGCTCAAGTTTTTTTTTTTTTGTTCCAATAAGAGCCAAGAAATTTTAAAATAATTTCATAGAGCCACAAGAAAAGAGTCCTTTTACCATCCATTTATTTATTAATATCTCGTCAACAGGTAAATATAATCTTTTATTTTAATTTTAAAATAGAAAAATGTGACATCTATTTTCTCTTTCCATGGGAGGCAGATTCTCTCTCCTCTCTGGATGATCCATCGCTTCCTCTTTCTAATTGAAAGCCCTTAATAAGGAAACGAACCCAAATAAATAATATACCCTAAATTTTAATGGTTAGATCCACTTTAAAGGAGACCATTAATGCATTGACCTAGAGCAAAAGCGGATTTTCGTTTGTTATTCGGGGTATCGATTGTATAATTTTGAAGCCAGTTAAAGGGAACCCCAAGAGGGGAAAAAGTAGAACCCGCCCCCCTCCTTCCGTATAATTAATATTACAATATCCCCCATGCAAACTTTCCACTTTTGTCTGGAAAAAAGTTTAAATGATCCTTTCTCTTTGAGAAACGTTTTTTTTTCTTTTTTTTTTTTTTTTTTTTTTTTTTAATTTAAATAAACCACGATTGATGTGTGAAACGGAAAAACATTTATCTTATTTTTTTTTTTTTATTATTATTATTATTATTCATTGTAAAAAATTTATTTGATGGTTAGATACTTTGAAAATTTGTAAATTTTTTTGTGTTTTTTATTATTTAGAATTCAAAAAATCGACATCTTTGGTTTTTGTCTTAATGGATAATTAGGAGAACTACATGAAATTTCAAATCATGAATTTTTGTTTTTCCTATTATTAAATTTATTATTATCGGATTTTATGTAGGTCTTCTAATTATTCATTAAGACGAAACCAACGATACAGAATGACCAATTAAATTTGAGAGGGATAGTGTCTTTCAAAGTTTCAAACCATTGACGGACCCATTATGCCAATCATGAAGAAGGTAATTTCAGAAAAACGACCTGATTGGCTTATAAATATATGTTTCATTATGTCAACATGTCAGTCGCGAAAAATTAGTTGTACCTCACCCACCCTATTCACCAAATGACTCCCACATATTCCCCAAACTCAAACTTATTCTTGCTGAAAAGAAGTTTCGGCCTGATGAAAAACATTGTAGTATTTTGAGGAAGATTATTACAAAAATGGCATAATGTCAGCTGAGCATTGTTATTCCAAGTTCGTTGAAGCGCAAAGGGAATATATTGAAAAATAATAAACTTAATGCCCTAATTCATTTGTTTCAGTCTCATTTCCTGTCAAATCACCCTCGTATATATCCAGTAGGTATTAATAGTTAACTCGCAAATTGTCGTCGGGAGTACGATACAAAGGACTGCGCTTAGTCACCTTAACTATCCTATGATTGATTTTTGAGTCAGCTTTTCTTTAATTAAAAAAATTAATTTGCTATGATTGTGTGGATTCAGAGATCTCAAGAAGCCCAAAATTTTAATGTATTTTGAAGTCTTTGATCCTCATATTATTTTCCTTAAAATCAAAACAATAAAATTAATTTTTTTTATCGCCTAACAATTAGATGATCAGACAGGCAGATATTAATTTCGGTTGCATAACTCTAAGGAACTCTTTTCTTTTAATTGGAAATTATTTAAAACCCATTGCGGAGTTGTCTCAAGAAGCAACCCAGGAAAAGGACGTTAATGCTATTATCTTAATATTTGAAACCTCCACTCAAGTCTGTGTTCCAAAACATAGTGTGCACTTTCCTCTATCGTTGCTCACTTCCATCAAGTGCCCATTTAGGGCGAATAGACATCAAGTCTAGTAGAATTGGAATTACCCTTGCATTTCATATGACGTCCAGACAACCGAGTAAGGATGAATAATCTCACTGCGATCATTGTAAAACCAAAACGCTAAAAATATTTAAACTCTTTTTAAAACAAGAAATAATGAGGCATCTAAAATGGAGAGCTGAGATAATTTATTTTCGTTCATGTAAGATTTGGGCTTTCTTCCTTTAATCGTGTTATTTAGTATCAAATAACTCACGACAGGGACGATAAACAAGACAAATCAACATTATTATCTATTAAATTCTCTAATTTTTAAACCTGAGATTTTCCGAGAAATGCCTTTTTGCATTTTCTTTAACAGTGTATCTGTCACATGGCCTAATGTAACCTATTTATTTCTCAATGGAAAGAAAGATATCCAGAAACCGTCTGATCTTTAGTCTCTAAAAATGGACAAAAACTCCTTCAAAATATAAAAATCAGATACCTTAAAATTAGGTTGTTTATATTTATTTATTTATTTTTTTTAATAACTATTTAATTAACCAATGCCTATAGACAGACACACGTTGAGGCGGTTTGATTTGTTTCCCTTTCACTAGTCCGTCTTCCCTTTTATGGTAATAATAAATTATCTGGTTTATCATACGATACGCTACATTATTTTGTTACCATATAAGTTATTTGAATTTTTATATAAAAAACATCTCGATATGCATAGTGATCTCAATAAAATGTGTAATTTTATTTTTATACTACTCCCTCTTTTAGGGGAGTTTCAATGATATTGATTTAATGTAGTATGAATCATATTGAGAATCTCTTGGCTAGGAGAGCTCTTTGATTCTTAAATTAAAGAGAAAAAGGTAGAGATCTCTCAGGATATATAAAATATTTCGAAGGATATGTTAATTCTCCAACATTAGTCAAATGACTTTTTTAAAGTCATTATTTATATAACTAAAAATAACTATGTATTTATATTTTAAATCTTTTTTCTTTATTGAAGGATTTGAATACTTTTTCGTCTTCAAAGCTGATTTGAATTATTATTTTTGAGAATGATTCTTATAAAGAATTTTCAATTCCTAATTTACTAGTAATCGTCCAATAAATAAAATAATAAAGGAATGTTAATATTGTTTTTTCTAACACTTATTACTTGGTAATTTTCACACTAAAGGAAAGAGCGAAAAACTTATCCCATTTTTTCTTTTATATTCTTTATATTTTATATCATTATAGATATATTTTTTTATCATCATGGATGATATAGGAAATGAAATGTTGTAAATTTAGTATTTTCACTTCTTTTTCTGAACTTGAGGTCGGCACAAGAGAAAAAGATGGAACCGAGCCGGTCTGATGCTTGACGAGATATGGGAAAATGGGAATTCTGGCACAAAGGGAACAGAAGAAATGCCATTCTTAGTTCGGTTAACTCGTAGTCACTATCCACTTGCCAGATTTGAGTTCCTGAGTAAAAAAATTCAGTATTTTCTATTATTAAAAAATTTATTTATTCATTTTTACTTACAATTTTTTTCACGCTCCAATAACTCCTTATCCAACCGATAGCTGGCTGCTCACTCTGTAGAGCTTTGGGGCCTTAACGTAAATGGATTGAGAGTTCAACATTCCGTTTAGTAGAATTTTTCGCAAATGGATCAAATTATCCCCAGTGATAGGTTGTTTATTTATATCTGTCTGACTTTATCTTTTGATTCCTCTCTCGTGAAAAAGAAATAAACATTGAGCTTGATATTTTATATACATTTTAACTAAAGAATGTGCACAGTGCCGAGAAAATGAAAAAATCAAAATTTAGAAATGATTGTTATCTCAAATATGCACGTATTATCAGTTTTAATTAATAATAAATTTAGATTAGAGAGACAGATAGATGTATAATATAATAACCCATTTCGATAAGGAGGCAAATGTGTAAATTGATATTGAAAGCGGATTCCAAGGAATTGAATGTTGTTTCCCAGCCTCCGTGGGAAATTGTCTTAAGAACAAGAACAAGAACGTTGTCTCTCTCATTATTAGTCCATTTGGCTTGGCTTCAAGATGTGACGACGATGACGGTGTTTGGGTTCGGGCGCGGGTGCTCTTGCTGTTCTCAGTACATCGAGTATTTTTAGTTGAGAGACGTTGACTAGCCCCTGCCTTGGTCAATTCACTCACTTCAGTCAAACGTTGAACGTCAAATAAAAATCAACATGGATTTTTTTACTAAATTGTTGCATATTAAACCCAACAATCCTAAGGTAGAGTTTTTTATTTTACTTATATTCATTGATAATTTAAAATACTATATTCATTGATATTTGAAAATGAAAACGAATTATTTTTAGAATATTGTCATCACTCATTTGAATTAAACAATAATAGATTTATCATATTTTTTTTCTATTCTTTAATTTAAAAAATTGCTACAATTGATAAATTAGGCTCTGTAATTAGAGAGACTTTATTCCCATAAAATCTTTATTTAAAGGTTAATGTCATTTATTTTTTCATTTGAATCTTTTCTCTTGTCTATATTTAGAACTGAATTGTGCGCATTTGTGAATTTGCTGTGCTTTTGAAATGTTTGTAATTTAAATTTACTATTTATTTTATTTTTACTAATTAGTAATTATAACTATCTTTGTTCATAAATAAATGGAAGCAATATGTTACTAAATTAAAATTGAAAAAGGTCATACTTTCTATCTTTTAATAGCACTCTTTATGGTAGAATGAAAATTTGGAAAAATGAAGATTTTTTTATTACAATCATTTTGTTTAATAACGGGCGTAAACCACTTGAGAACGTCGGTTCGACTCCCGTAAGTGCTTCATTTTTTCTAATAAGGTAAACAAAAAACATTTAAGAATACGAAATATGGCTATTTTATTTAATTTTTGGAAGACAACCACAGGAAATTAAATAAAAAAGTTTTTTATTTAGTTCCTTTTAATTGTCGACTTTTTGAATATAAAATAAGCCCTTTCTCAGGACATGGATATGTCATAAAATATTTATTTATAGAATAACAAATTGCAATATAATTTAATATATAATTTCAATGGTTTTTGAATTTCTATTTCTTTACACTTATTGAAAGTAGAAAAAAAATTTTGAAATTATATATTATATTGCAGTTTGTTATTCTAAAAATAATTATAAGATAATAAGGTCCTGAAGAAGGACAATATTTTTTCCCGAAACGTCGATAATTAAAAAGAATTTAGAAAAAAAAAACCTATTTAATTACTTTTAACAGTATATTTTTTTCTTCGACTTGGATAAACATTATCGATAACTATCGGCAGTTTTTTCACACATGGCCCATTCATCCTAGCATTCGATATGATATATGAAATGCAAGTGTAAATTCAATTCATCTATCCTCGATGTCACGTCACAGTTCATTCGTCCTAAATGTGCCCTTGACCTGAAGAAACTACGAATGGAAAATGTGCACACCAAGTTTTGCAACTAAGTCGTGTTTGAGCTTGTTTGACTTGTAGCTGATGCTTTCACTCAGGGCCTAACTTTTTACATACTTGAAAATTTATATTAAAGTTCATTTTTACCAAATTTTTTAAAGATTACCAAGCAAACTTATTATTATTATTATTATTAAAAACTTTTATTATAAGTCTTGTAGGAAGTTGATTTTTTCCATTAGCATTTGTGAGAAATTAATAAAAGTGAATAAAAAATTTAGTCATTTGGTTAAATAAATTTTATTTTTGATCTTTATCGTTTTAGAGCGTTTGAGATCCAAATCTGGGTTAAATAAACCTAATTATTTTTAATTTTTTAACCAGTTTAAAAATGTACTTGTTACCAATATATATTAATAGTAGTATTTATATTTAACCTTAAGAGGTTTCTCTAGTGGCTGCACTTATGAACCACTGATCTAGATCTATTTCTTAAATAAATTAAAACATACACTGGCATATCATCTTCCTAATGATCTAATGATAAAGTAAAAGTCCAAAATTTCTCGCTCTTTTCTCTGTAAAAGTACCCTTATTTTTGAATAATTTTAGAAAATTTATTTCTCCTTTGAATTTAATTGCTTAGAATTAAATTGCAATTATTGGAAAATGTTAGTTTTTACAACAAAAAAAAAAAAAAAAAAAAGAATCCCAGACAAGAATAAGCTTGCTTGGGTTCCTAATTTTGTTAAATTTAGAAAATCTCTTTTCGATATGGAGTCGTCTTAAATATCAGGATTAAAAGTTTAAACATATAGACATACTATCCAAATTATGTTTTTCTATCTCAGGGGGTGAGAAACGTAAAAATCATCGAATGATCAGGC
>JAAAKE020125948.1:0-14882 GCA_010014785.2 Anisolabis maritima
ATTACGCAAAGTCTCTAAACTCGTTGCTCTAAAATGCGTATCTTCTTTTGCACCCGCTTGAAAGCAAAAACCTAACGGGAAATAAATAATATTTTATGAATGTATTTAACAAAATAATATAAATAAAAAAAAAAACGCTTTTATTTAAAATACACTAAAAAGGGGAAAATAACTTTTTATAAAACCGTGGGCACTCATTTAAGTAATTTCCCAATAATGAGATTTTAAGTTTCAATAAAGGCTCACGCTTTTATAAAACGTTATTTTCCTCTTTTTGGTGCATTTTAAATAAAAGCTTTTTTTTATACTTTTCAATCCTATTTATTTAGACGTAGAAATAAGAAATAAAATTTTATCAAAACTTCTCGGGTTGGCTTCTAGAGATGTTACAATCACTGGCATTTCTAATAATGAATTTTTATTTCCCTTTAAATAGGTTGTAGGAGATACAATATATAAAAAATTTCACATCTCCAGCTCATCGTGAAGTGTTGCAAAAATGGACTACAAGTCCTGACAGACAGACAAAGCAAATAAAGTTAAATAAAAGCGTTTAATAAGGGGGGGGGGGGAGCTGTGTAGGACCCGAGCGTCTATTAACATGATTGTAAATATTTTATTAAAATTAATATTATTATAGTTATGATAGATACCTCGCGGTAATTACATCGTGATCCCTAGTTACGTAAATTTTACAACACACTTCAAGAGCCTATTTCACCATAAACTAGTGAGTGCACTTGGGGCTTACTTTTGCATTACCTGACCTTGAAACCTATTTCACTAGACTCTTATTTTTGTTAGTTCTACCGCTAAGCAATAGCTTTTTGTGGGCCTGCTCAACAATTTCCCACCATTTCGCCCTTCCGGACGCCTTCCTCTTCCCGTCACTCCCTCCCATCGCCTTCAAATCCTCCATTACGTCATCTACTCATCTCTTTCTTGGTCTAACCCTCGATCTCCCTCCCTTTGGCCTCCAATGGATTATTACTTTTACTCCCCGTAAATGCATATGTTAAAAAATCTGCAAAAATACACACTCCAGGCTTTCTCTTCTTAGAAATGCTTCTAAAACATATGATATATTTATATTTTACTTCTGGACCAGGAAATTATTTTTTTTCTTCATAAAATTTATTATTAAAGAATAATCGTTTTGCTTAATTTCTACCTCTCAGTGGCTCACCTTCGAGCCAAGATTTGAATTTATCTGCCAGTCTTAGCCGCACACAAAGCCTCAGACTAGACGACATGCCGGGTTGTTCTTCTCCCAAGCAAATATAAACAAACTATAGGTTGGATGCATGAAAAACCGACAACTAGTGAACTAATGAACTTCTCCAATTACTATTAATAATTAAACTGTTTCCATGCCTTCATTCAAAAATTTGCAGCCCGGGAGGCGAAACCAGGGCCTTAGAAGTGGTAAAAGTCCGGGTCGATAAACCAGTGGTTAATATATTTTAGATTAGTAACAGGAAATTTGAAGGTCCCGTATTCGACTAATGGAGCTGCAGGAATGCATCCAGACTTTTAATTTATCTAATATAGTTTATAAACACTAGAGTATTTAAATATAAATTAAAAGGTAATGTACATTTAGTAATGACTTTATAAACGCTACTTTAATCTTATTAATTTTTCCATAATAAAAGACCAATTATTAAATAAAAAAAAATTTGATATGAAAACCTTTCAGGGGACAAAAATATATCTAGTACATGTACGTGTTCTACTATATAAACTTTATATCTGACCACGGCGAACGAGAATCAAGTTGTGACTAAACAGCGTTATGTTCGCTATGCTGAGTCGGGAGTGTTTGGTTTTAGCTATATTTTGGTTCGGTTTGGTTTTAGCTATATTTTGAAAGGTCGCAGGGAATGGGCATGCTCAGTAGTATACATGAATCTGAGCTTTATTGAATTTATTTACTCTTTTAGATTATTCTCACATAGAAAAAATTAATAACTTTAAAATAAATACTATAAAATTTCATTACTTGAATTAAATTAATTGTGCACGTATTCCGCTGCTCAATACCTGGTGAAAATAATTCTTTTGTAGTCATTCGTGTACTGCGGTTTTCACATCTTCCATAATGCTTGCCTACACCATTCGTACACTTCCTGCACGATGCGATTCACTCAACTGCGCTTTATTCCTACGGTCAATTTCCACGTGTAAAACAGCTTTACTTCTCAAAAAACGCAAAACATATAGCTGTTCTAATGCGATATCTATAATTGCACTATCGCTGCTTTCATTTCTTCTTCTGTTTGGCAGCAACACGCTTCTACATGATGGTCATTATTTGAACCACAAGAATAACACCTGCCAACTGTCAAATCAATTGTACAAATTTTTGGAATTTTATTGGACTTTTAAGGCTTTTTATTTTAATCACATCCTAAGGAGATAATACTTCTTAGTTTGCTTTTTTATAGATCTTATTAAGAAAATAACACTTTTTAACAAAGATAATTTACCTATATATTTCAAAAATAATTGTATATTATATTATATAAATAAATAAACAATATATAGGTAACTTCATGTTTTTCTCTGGGATAAATTAAAATCAGTCTTCATCGATTTATCTATAAAATTTTGTACTTTAAATAATATAGATTCTTTAAATAAACAGTGAAATTGTAAACTGTTCATATTCTTTTATCCAAGTCCCATTGTCATTAATTGCGATGAAAAATAAGGTTGTACTAAAAACGGACCCTTGAGGAATCCCGTAAAGGTAGAGTAAATATTTCCTTCTTTTCAGAAGAAAATTTCTAGTAATGAATCTAAGATGAGTTTAATTCTCCATTTCTTTATTTTCTAAGGGATTAGGAAATGCTAAGTTGTATGTTTTTTCTAGATCAAATGCGTGTTGATTATTTATAAATTCATTCTAGATGTAATTTACCAGCTGAACCAGATAGTCTAATCAAGATCGATTAGTTTTAAAACCCAAAAGTAGTTCGAAATCAAATTTTTATTAACTAATATATGTTTTAATCGTCTATTGATCAGCCTTTCTGATAAAACTTGACAGAGAAATGGGAAAATAATAGTTCTCTTTGGAATGACATCCTCTAATTGATTTGGGTGTCAAAATTAATAAATAAATAAATTTATTTATTACCTGCTTACAGGCACAAATCCTCAGTGTCTAGGTTCAACCAAAAATTACAAATTTACAAATTATAACAAAACACAAAATAACTAACAATAACTAAAAATGTTTATAAACAAATAATAGGTTCATACATTTCTATCGAAAGAAAAAGATAAAAACATAATTAAAAATTGTGTGAAATAACATGTGACTGATGCATTAGCCATCTTGACATTCATCTTAAACTGTTAAGGAAAACATGCTCTTCTCCATGACTCAGAAAATAAATATATATAGTACAATATTTATTATTAAATCATCACTTCATATTTTTGAAAATTTAATTATGAATGTTTTCTGCACTAGCAGATTTTTTCGTCTTTTTCGTAACCTTTAGACAGACACTTTTCGAACTCTCAATAAGAAAAAACGCATTATAATTTTTCTTTTATAAAATTTTGTCCTACAAGATTTTTAATTTTGAGAAATACTGCCATGTGGCCATTAGCTTTATTTAAATTTTACTAAACTTAACTAATCATCATAATATTGTTGTTGATCATTTCCTAAATGTCCTCTTTCTGATTGACGATGAATGAACATGTTAAATGGATATGACATTTTTAAAGTTCCCGAAAAACAACCTATTTTTAAACGATTACCGGATATCGGACCTAGTATGTTTTTTTTCGATCAATTCCGGTAACCACAAATAATTTAATTGTAAAAAATTTTAAAAATTAAAAAATTTTTTTTTTTAAGAATTTGTTTAGATTTACAGATTGTTGTGAAATTAATTATATATACCTGATAAAATAATAAAATTAGAAGGAAATATAAATGGAATTGTATTTCATTAATGAGTGAACATACATCAATCAGACAATCAGGAATCTTAGAATGATCAATATTCATTTCTTTTATAGTATGCTATAAATTAATGTCAATTTGATTAATCTCGAGATTTTTGGATAAAATTATTAACATTGAAATATGTTGATATTAACAAAAATAAAACAAAAATTTTATAAAATGATTCTTAAATAGTCCCTCTCCGGTAGAGCAAAGACCTAAAGGTCATTGGTTTATTTTTTCTTTTGAAGGATAAAATTTATTTAAATTATACTGGCTAACAATTAATTTAAGTAAATATAAACAGAGTCTAAATGACTTCAAATTTTAAGTAAGACTTAAGTACTGTCAAAATCCGAGACTAACAGGGGACTCCAAATATAATGGACGGCCATCATTAGATATCATTATATCTCCCTTATTCTTCGAAAGAAGTTGTCCTGATCAGGATAAGTTAAACGAAGTAGAGAGTACAATGTAGATTGCAATACGAGGTCAGTAATGTTTTTGGTTCGGCGATATTCATGGAGATCATTGGTGTATATTTCAAAAGGAAATCAGTGATGTTTAGTGTTCAGCAGTAAAAGGCGGAATGCCATGAAGGGCTTTGCATGGCAGGTATATGTATTCGCACAAATTCAATCCTATTCGTTAATTAATGATAAAAATTCGGACTTCTTTGATGAAACCGATGCCTTAAAGTTCCTCTCCTTGTTGATTTGATTAAGATATCGATAGCTTAATTCAATTTCAAATTCTATGACTTTTCTTGTTCTTACAATCTTGGACGTACTCAGCAGATTAAAGAAAGGCGTAAATTAAATCGTCACTTGGATGGGAGGCAAATATTTGAATATAGAGAAACTAAGGCTACATTTTGATAGTAATACCCTCAACAAACCTGTTTTAATTAATGAAAGAGAGTTTCTAACTCTAAAACATGGGAGTTACTTTAAGTGGTTCTTAAGGAGGAAGAAACACATGTTAAGAATTCCAAGGAAAGTTTATTCTATTATTTAATCATTATGTATCATGGATTGCAAAAATTAATTCGAGTTTGATTTTTGGAAGTTAGACTACCCAAATGACTCTCATTAATAGATTGCTTTAGACCAGAACACCAATGTTCAATAGTGAATTTCTAGGGAGATTCAACAATTGCGCACTAACTTCTAGCAGCCAAACAAGAAAGAATTATATGGAAATTTTTTCTCTAAAACCTCTTTAATGTTTTTTTATAAAATTTGGTGTATATATAATTTCTATTACAAGGAATCGATTGAGTTATATCTCATCTTTGAAAAAATTCATGTTATCTAAAATTAAAAAATTCTAAAAATTTAACATATTAAATTATTTCTTGAAAAAAGAATTAAATTAAAATATTTTATTTTTTAAATAATTAATTATATTTCAAAATAATTAAAATCAACCCGTTCCAATGAATATAAAGTAGTACCTCTTACTATGAGTTTAATTCGTTTCGAGTTCGTTTTAAAAAACTAGAACACGTGAACTAAAAGTGGGCGGTCATCGGTGTATGTAAACTCGTCCGTAATAAGAAATTCCATTCAACGAGAGGCAATCTTTCAACAGAGTGTCGGCTCGTAGTATGAAAATCTCTACAAAGGTATACTCGTAGTAAGATGTACTACTGTATTTAAAAATAAATATTCTCAAGGGATATGAAATTGAATAAAGGAAAAATTTTCAAATGAGATTTGGATAATTTTGAAGTGAGGTGAATTATTTTTGAATTTAACTAAATTCTCAAAAAAGAAAAATATTAAGAAGAAGCCGCCTCTACTTTTATTAAATCTTAAATTTGGTGTTGAAAATAAAATTTCACAATTCCATGGGTGGAACCACTTTATCAATGAACACTATCGATAGGTCATATTTAATTGCTAAAATCCTTTTAGAAGAAATCTCTTCACTGTCATTTCTAGCGAAGATAATTTTGTGATTTGGCGGGTGAGTCCTAAGCAGACGGGGCCCGTCTCTGTGCGAGGCTAGATCCGTGGGCGTGGCTAATTCATTTCTATACATACATATTTTCTACGATATGCATATGAGAGGACAATTCTCTCTCCCTCTCTCAAAGTGGTCCATGGGAAAATCATTTGGACATTTATGTTTGCGTCCAATCTTTCATCACATCTCTTTTTCTTTTTCCGTATTAATTAAATCTTTTTTAATTAATAAATTTACAAAAAAATGAAGAGGAGGGCGGCGGGAGGACGGACTTGGCAAGATACATTTCATATTTTCATGAGAGCAAAGTTTTCTGATTCGATTACTTTTTAAATTTGCTCATTACATGACTAAATTGATTTTCAGTTATAGTCTGTATTTCTCTTAGTAATTATCTATCAAGAGGACGCAAATGGGGGCCCTTTCTCTTCCTCCCTCCACTGGAATCTTAATCCAGAGAATGAAATAGTAATAATATTAATCTAGTATTTATAGAAGAAAAATCGGATTTTTATGTGTGATAAACTTATTTAGGATTACAGTACTACCTATTCGCATATATATATCTTGTAAATACGCTAAAGAAGAAATTGAGGCGCCATTAAAGATTGAATGTTATGAAATTGGATGGATTGTTATGAAAATTAGTACAAGGCTGAAAACAAATTAATTATTATCACCAAATTTGAAAAGATTTGGCCCAGCGGATGCTGAGAAAATCTTGGTGTGCCATTTTTACCATTTTTTACATGAAAACCGATTCAATTCAAATTTTAACATCTTCTTAGACACTCATAGGGTTATAAACTTTAAAAGTTTCATCCTTTTCCGATGATTGGTTCCAGAGATATAAGTTAAAATACACATATTACACATTAAGAAATAAATTTAAAAAACACACACATATAAAGGCAAAATAAATTTCAATTTGAATTCAATTCAAGCCATAAAACGTTAGTATAATTTATTTATAAACGAGGAGCCATCTCTCTCTTGTGTTTTTTCTATTATATAGCTTAAGCAAGGGCGGATATAGATGATTTTTCGTAGGGGTAAAATTTTTTTCAATATTTCAAAAGTAAATTTTATGTGCACTTGACGGAATTTAATTAATTATATATCAAATGAGAAAAGATTTAAATGCTCTAAAATCAAATTGTTGTCCAATTCATTGCAAATAAGTTATTCAATAAAGAATTTGGTCTTGAGGGAGATTTAGATGTTTATAAATAAAACTTTGTTTACTGATGAGCCAGGCAAGATTTTATTTAGTGATGTTTTCCAACACTAAAATTGTAAGTACTTAAATGTAAGAGGGTTACCTTTTATATTTCGGGATTGCGCTACACTAGTGCTGCTGACGCTTCTATCGTTCCTTTGGACCAACGTAGAACGATCAATTCTGAATGGTACACCATTTGTTTGCCAGAAGTCTTCGAAAAAATAAGGAAAACCAACTGTCAAAGACGAATCATTCTCCACCACGACAATACGAGATCTCACAAATCGGCTCAAACAAGTGACTTTTTGTCCACGCAAAACGTCGGGTCAACCGCCGTATATACCTGATTTGGCACCCAATGACTTCTTTTTATTCCCGCATATCAAGAATAAATTGCGATGGCAACGTTTTTTGACCCTTGAAGAAGCGGTTGATGCGTTCAAAATGAATGTTTGGGAGGTGCTTCGAAACTTTTCAATCTGAGTAGGAAAAGTGCTTCGAAAATTGGTTCAAACGCATGGAAAAGTGTATTGATCTTCATGGAGAATAATTTGAAAAACAATAAAACCACTTTTGTTGATAAATAATTGTTTTTGATCCCAAATTCCGAAATATAAAAGGCAACCCTCTCATATACTTCTTGTTTTGTAAATATTTTTAGTCTTGGCTGAGAATGGCTGTGAGACGGGGTCAAAATATCCTATGGAATTTAGTTGTATTTGAAGAGAAAAAAAAAACTAAGGATTTATTATTTTTCTTTCTGTATTAATATTTTTTTTTCGCCTATTAAACAAAAAGTTATTTAATTTCCAAAATCCCTATAGACAGAAAAATATTTTCCTAAAAAATAGTACCTCGATTTTAATAATTTTCTCCAAATGGATTTTAACACTTAGCTACTCATTTGATACAGTGTACTATTTGAAAAGCGCTTATTTTAATTACAACTCAATTAGCCAGCGTTCATTTGTGTGTCAGCCACGTACTAAGGAGAAAGTAATACGCGATGCTTACTGTAATATATTAATATAAAAGTATATCTTTTTGCTTAGTTCATATTTCATTTAGTAAATAATATATATCGAAATGTGTAATGGGGGATACCTAATTTAATTAAATTCCTTCTGGCTTTTCCAATTTGAATCATTTTTTTTTTTTTCTGAATGATATCTTTCTTCTCTTGATAAAACATTAATAGGATTTGCATCCAAGCTTTAGAAATAAATTAAAATCAAAAATAATAAGACACAAGTCTTGAGTTAATTGGGGTATTTTTTCTCTAATCCTATGTTTGCTGTTTTCTTTGAAATGGAGCATTTCTCCGGGGGGGAAGTCAGTCAATTAAGATTAAATTCCCCATTCCGACCCAAGATTCACTTTCACCCTCTCAGAAGTAAAATTTAACAACTGTTTTATAATTTCTATAGACGAGCTGCCATTCTTATTTTGAGGCTTTATAATCAATTTAAAAGAGAGTTTCTTTTTTTTTTTATTAGTAGGTATTTACTAGCCCTGGGCAACCATCGCAGCGATAATTCAATTTATTTATAAATTTAATGAAAGATTAATTTTTTACTGAGATTATGAGTGTAAAAGAAGGTTTTTCTGAATCCATTCAAGAAAATTAATTTAAACAAGTATTCGCCGTTACAGTGGTGGCTGTGAAGAATAGTATCTCATATAGAGATATGAGATATTAATCTTATATTTTTAATATTATAAATAAAAATGATAGCCCAAATATAACAATTAATCCTACCGTCTTTCTAAGAAATTGTAAGTAAAATTTCATGTATCACGGGTGGTAGAAATTAGTACGTTTTTGCTTGCTATAAGGTAGGCAATGACCATCTCACTAATGGATTTTTCGATTAATTGCTCCAGAGCTCTTCTAAAACAAACAGGCCTAGGTAGTTTTTAATCTCCCAAAATTATCAACTGCGCATGCACTGGAATAATAAATCAAGAAATCCATTAGTGAGTTTGGTCATTTGAGTTTCCTTCCCTCTAGCAAGCAAAAACGAATTATGTACCATATAATAGAATGATCCATTATTATTGTTATTGTAGAGTTGTATTTGATGAAAGGAAGAAGGTAGAAATAATTTAATTACCATAGGTTAAATGAGGAATTAATTATAATTAAATTTCTCCAAAAAGAACAAATCAAAGAGATATAAGGAGTAGTGCACTGTGCGCGGGCTTTCTAAATTTCTAGATTCGTAAGCCTTCTAGTATTTCAGGAGGGATATTATATAAGCTTTATGTGACTCGTCCAGCTCCTCTATTTCCTCGGATTGGATATATCGACACCCAAACATTCCTAGGCCTTCAACACAAAGCCTAATCAACATTCTATATTGATATACTTGAGTTGTAATTAAATTTATTTTTAAAAAAGATATAATCGATTAAGCATTAAAAAAATGAAATCATTTGTCTGGCACATGTGCCATAGGTTCGCCATGCCTGATCAGAAGAGTAATGACTCGTAAATAATTTGCCAACAAATGTCCTTTGGCGTAAGAGGTTTTTATTTAAAAAATGATATCATCTATCATCTTTAAATAATTTTGTTTATCGCAATTTTATTTTTATTTATTAAAAAAACAAGAATAATTTAAAATCAAATAATTTGTACTAATAAAAACAATGCAAAATAAAAAAATACTTATCTAATAATTCAAAAATACTTATTTATTCGATATTATCACTATAATAAAAATAAAATGAAGAGGGGCTTCAGGGTGGTCAAGTCCCCCCTCTTCTCTCCCGGTTTGATAATGTTTATATTTGATATTTAATATTTTCTCTGTTCGGGTTTCAACGGGAGTTCATGGTTTCTGCTTAAATTCTATCGATCGGTTGCATCTACCTGCCTTTGAACACACTAACTTGAGGCTGGATGATAAAATCAACTTGGAATTTGAGAGAGCTACTTTCAACCTGCTTATGAAGAGCTTCATATGCTTAGGCCTGAGTTAAAGAAACCTCAAAATAACCTCAAATAGTTTATTTAGGTCTCAAGAAAAATTCACCTTAATTAGGCGCTTAGGCCTAAATATCAGTGGATGATTAGAAAAATCATCAATTTTTAAATTTTTAACCTTTAATGAAAAATAAAGTACTCTTTGGCCTCGAAATTGGTTTGCACCCTAATCCCCTCTCATGGGTGATGTTCAAAATAACAATAGTTTGCTTTTCTCTAGTCGACAAGCTTTTTAACTAAGAATATATAAATTCTTAAATTTATTAATGAAAGAAGGACAAATTTAAAAAGCAATCCAACGACTTACTGTTCAAACAAGATCCTTAATAAAAATAAAAATGATAGTTAAATTGTAATTAGGTAAAAGGGACAACTACTAAAACCCAAAAATATTAAATAAAATTATAATAATATTTTAGAGTATTAAATATATATTTTTTATATTTACATTTAATAAAAGACGAGGTGCCTGTCTTATAAAGAAACCAAGGAAGATTGTTTTCTGGACACCCAGAAACAGATGAAATCTGGCTCATCTTATTAATTTGAGTTCGCTGAGTCTCATTGTGATAGTCTTCCCCATGTCAAATCAATTGTTTAACCTGCAGCGCCATCTAAATTTCAAATTTTGGTTTGTTTTGAATAAATTTAACAATTGGAAATTGTAACTTTTTATTTATGCTTTGAACATTTTAATGACATGCTACACGTATAAAATTAGGAATATATGGTATTTACTTTTCTCATTATTTATTCATTTTCAGGTCCATTAAGAAAAATTTCAAAAGAAATATTATAAAACAAGTGTTACTGAAATGTTGACTTTAAATGGGCTGCTGGCTGAAAGGTGAACTTAACACGGGAGAGACTATCATCACGAGGCTCAGCGCACACAAATTAATAAGACGAGTCAGTTTTCGGGTGTTGAGTCCCACCGGTATTCCTTATAAGAAACTGAAGTAGAATAGCAATGGGATCTTGACGTCTTGTCCGAAATTTCTATTTTGTTTACGGTTTATGAAATTTCTTTTATAATAAATTCACTTGTTAAAATATACCTCTCCATAAAACTATCTAAATGTTTTTGATATAAAGTAAAATATAAGAGAGAATTTCTAAAAAATGATTTTTATTTAATTAATTCCTAAAGTATTTTATAAATTCAAATAAAGCACTCGGCTATATAAAATGAAATATTATTCAATTCCTCTACTATTGTGTAAATATTTATTATTATTGCCAACATAATTCCGCCGCGAAAAAATATCCCAATTATATTATATTGTTAAAAAATATTTTCATAAAACAATCAGTAGAGTCACGTATTTTAAAATAATTCAATCTAATTTCTATTTTTGATAGTTATTCACATATTGATTTTTTTTATCAATTCCCAAGTAGTCCCAAAATTCTGGGGGCTACTACCAATGCAAAGACAAAAAATTAGAATATTGTCATCTTAAGGCCCGGCGCACATTTTTTACATATTATACCTATTAGTTACTAAACCAATAATATTATTTATTCAAATTCATTTTAAAATTTTCATGATAATATTTTATTAAAAAGAGATCAAGTGGAGTATTTATATAAAAATAAATATAAAATGAAAAACTTTAAGAACATGAAATATTATATATATACAAATTCCTAGTTCAATTTAAGATTAGAATAAAAAAAAAATCCATAAAAATATCATAAATAAATTTGCATTTGCTCTTTTATGGATATGCGGTTTTAAACGAAATTAAAAAAAATATATCTATATTTTTTTATATTATATAAAAATAATTTAGTGTTTTGTACCCCACACATTCACAATTCGATCCCACTTTATATGTACTTATACTTTGTATATGATAAAGCGATCAAATCCGTTTTTTAACCCGTTTTTAGAACCCAAAATGAAGTTGACTCTCCAAACGGCCTAAAAATTATATAGGACTCATTTCAATCTTTTTCTTCCCCTTAGGAGTCGAATTTCGAAAAAAATTTCTTCTTAGTGGATGATATGAAGCAAATAGAATTTCAAAATTTCGCTCAAGGGTTTAGGCTGTGTGGGTCAACCACTGAGTCATCAGATATCGAGGGTTTTCTTTTGTATACATATATAAATTTACCCATTTATACAACTTAATTAAAATATAATTTTAATTGAAAATTATACATCTAAAAAATTAAAATTATTAATATTCCAAATATATTCTATTTTGATGATATGAGTTATTTTTTTCTAATGACATTCAAATTATAAATTCTTATGAATCATTTTAAAAATAGAAAGTAAATCTTAATTTGGTTGACTTTTCTTGGATACAACATCAATCAATAGACCAAGCCTGGCTTTGAACTCGATAATTGAGACCAAAAACGAAGACATGCAAACCAAATCGGAGACTTATGCCTCAATCAAGAAAATTTTAAAAATGAGAGCAAAGTGATTTGAAACTGATCAAGAAAAAAGATCTTGTTACAAATTGTTGATATTATCCGGGAAATTTATTATATCCAAGTCAAAATGGAGGGCGAGCGCCTGTCTTGATTTGAAACTTTTCCGGGGAAGGTTAAACGCCAAAAGGATCTCCACTCCGAATAATAGAAATCCCTATGTAGAGGATTTCCATAAGGATAAAAATCTAAATTTAAGTGTCAACTGATAAAATCTCTATATTAAAATAAAAAGTCAAATCATTATACTTCTACTATATAATTAAAGTATAAATGCTTCTGGAAGTTATCAGTCATAAAATTATTTCATAACATATGCGGTAACTTGGCGAATATATAGTTAGGAATTTGGAGAAATGAAACTAACAGTTTCCTTAGCTGCCACTCACTTCACTTTATAATGTCAATAATATAATCTGGGAAAACAGCCAGTTTCAATTCTATACTATAAAAAATTACTAATACGCCTGGTAAATTATAAGTGAGAGCCGAGGTTCGAAAAAAGAAGGGCCTGCGTTCAAATCCTGGGATGGGAGTAATTTTGCATTGCGTCCAAGATAAAATAGAACCCCTTAGACCAGAGATAGAGTTCACTTTAGGACAATTGTTCACTTCTCCTCCTGAGCGATAAATTGGCTACTAATTAATCAAAATAAATATGGACGGATGTTCAGTTATCGAGAATGACTTTAAAAAAAAATGTTGAAATAATAATTTTCTATGTTTTAATGAATATTAGCCGGCATATCTTAAAGAATTTTTCAAAACACTTAGGAAGTGCGCTGCCAAATAATAGCAAATTCAAAATTCCAAAAAAAAAGCTTCAATGGTAGCCAAAGAGAAATGAGGATTGTAAAAAAAATCAGCAACATGTCTAAGTTCCCCAGGGGGGAGTGACTCCCTAGAAAGGTCGACAGGAGATTCTCATAGAAAATAGTACTTTAATCCAAATATAACATACTCTAATTTTCTCAACTTAGTGGTCTCAAAAATTTAATAACATTAATACAGAAGTCAAGTTTCAAGATTTTCTATTCAAGAAGTTCTGAGATGTAAGAAGACCAACGTTATCTAAAGGTATGGTTATTATTTTATTATTTTTAAAGAGAAAAAATATAGGTGGGAGTTTCAATTTTAACAAAACCTTTTGCCACTTAATAATATTCCAAAGTTCTCACCAAAAAATTTATTTTTTGTAATCAATCAGATTTGATGAATAAAATTTGATTTAAATAAAAACCTTAATTATCTATTATGAGTCCAATGAAGAAATACAGAAAAATTTTACATATATCATTTTTTTGCCTAGTCCCCATGACGTGTAATGCTATTTCTCCGCTTGATACCTTCTGAAAAAGAATTCTTTTATTGAGACTGTAGCCACTCGTGCACCCTGGTTTTCACTTCTTCATCGCTTTTAAACAACAGCATGTACATTTACTACACGAATTATCTTTACTTTTCATCCTAAGATGAATTTCAACTGGTTCAATTCCTTTATAATTCAAAAAACGCATCATAAATCGCTACTCTAATGCGGTGTATGTTGACAATGATGTTCATCTTTGCACTGGCGCTTCTTCCTTCATTTGTGTTGCAGCAACATGCTGCCATCTGATTGGTTATTCTTTGAACCTCCTACCAACTTAATCGTAAAATTTTTCTAAATTTTATTGCACTTCTAAGGTTTTCATTAGAATCTCCCTCGAATTTTCTTTCGCTCTTCCTTCCTTATAGACTTGTAAAATTAAAAGAAAAAGTTGAAATTGTGGGCAGGTAAAAAAAGATTAATTTTCGTTAGTATATTTTTTATTTTTTTAATTTTAAGTGATCTGTAAAAATTTTTGTATTAACAAAATAGTCAGAGTTGAGAATTTTAAATTAAACGTTAAAGATTAAAAAACTAAAAGAAACAGGTTTCATAATAATTATATAAAACAGATATAATTCTTGAAATATCTCAGGCTCAAAACTCTATGCATTGTGTACTCAAGATCCTAAATTATATTGCTTTCATCTGCTCAGTTAATCTACACATATTTCATTTAAAATCTCTAGCAAATTCTTGAAATAATTTTCAAGAAATTAAAAAAAAAAAATTCTGAGACATCAAAAATTCAAATTTTTTTGTTAACTAGTTCTATAAATTTTGTGGTCTATAACTTTCTAATTTAAATGAAAATGGTATTATATGGAAAATGTTTAAGAACACAGTTTTAAAGTAAATACGTATTTGAAGTTGTGAGTTAGAAACTGTTTTGTAAAGTCTGTTAATTCTCTTT